>VZZY01007278.1:522324-552756 GCA_013400335.1 Eurystomus gularis | reverse complement strand
CCGCTGGGCTGGCGGAGCTGCCAACACCGGCGACGCGCTGGGGCGGCCGGGTGTGCCGCTGCAGAAGCAGCCGTGTTCTGTTCCTGCTGAGCCTCCGCCCGTCATCCCGGGCGGCTCAGAGCGAGGGACCTGAAAGTGCCCGAACTCCTGCTGCCATCTGGGGGGAGTTGGGAAGCGAGGAGATGAGTGGTCACCCCCGCCTGGTTTTGTTAGAGTCTTGTAGAAGTTGAAGGATGGACAGCCTCTCATTCTCAAGTGTAATGTCAGTTCTACGGGCTAATTTTTGATAAGAGTGGGAACAGCCATTTTACAAGAGCTGGCTGTCTGTAGGAAAGCAGCGTTCGTTCTTTCTGTCTACATTTTGGAGAGACACTCTTGCAATCCAAATGAAAAACCAGAAAAGCAACAAATACAAGTATTTTCAGCGGTCATTAGAGGAGCATGTGCAAGTTTCTTAAATTTGGCTGTGCCAGTATGAAGTTACTAATGCAGAGTGTGAAAAGACAGCATTTCTTCAGGCATTCAGCGCAACTCCCTAGTGGCATAAGTGTGGAAGATACATAAAGAGTAATACAGCGTACTTTGGCATTTGTAGACACACAGCTTAATATGATTTTCACAAAACTCCTTTAAGTACATGTGGGAGTCCGACCCCCCATATATTAAAGGAATGCCTTTCTAAGTCAGCTAGAAGAACTACATTTCCCTTGGACCATTGAGAAGTATGTACCGCGACAGTACATTATATACTATGTGAGCAAATGTGGCAGTCACCTTTAGCCTTTCAGACTTTGGCTTGGTTGTTACCTAAGTGTATGATGAGTGAAGTAATAAAGAACAATACGATTTTATTTGTTTGCTTACTTTTGAGTATATGTCAGCTTTTAATATATCTAACATCCTTGTTTTCTTGACTAGGTATATCTGTGCTGTTGCATTAATACTTTTAGGTTACATCTGAGAGCTAGGGCTCCCACTTATGTTTTCCTGCAGGTTGTACACAAGGGGGTTGACAAGCCAGATAAAATCCAAGAGGTGTTGTGAAGAGAAAGCTTACTGTTTATTGAACATCACTAACGAGGTGAAGGTCATGCAACCATACAGAATTGAACCTGTGAATGAATTAAGAGTATGCAAATGCTCAGAGAAAACTGGCATTCCTAGCACAGAATGGGGAGTGATGTACTTTGGGCTTCTGCACCCTGTCTAATTTGGTGTAGAATTAATATAAGCTTAAAAAATAAATGCAAGTTCACTTGTCTTGGAGTTGTGCTCTGTGCTTCCAAGAAGATGAGATGTTATGGTGAGGATGGGATTCAGTTGCATGCAGGGGCTTGGGGCAGCTTCTGTGCCTTCTCCATGACTCATGATGAGGGGCACCTGGGAGATGGGAAGCCCACGGTGTGGAGGGAACCAAGAGAGATGCAGCCTCTGCTGCTCCCTCACTGTGAGCCTTGCTTTTTCTGTCAGCTTCCACTGGCAAACCCCTCCTGCACAACTTATATATATATCTGATGGGTCTTGGCTATGGAAGGTTGGGGTTGCAGTTTATATGGCCATGGGGCTTGGAGATTGCAGGCTCAGTAACACAAGCTCTGCGGTTGTGTTGTCACATTCAAAATACTCTTTTCAGCTCCCTCCAGAGGAGTGGTAAAATCTATGAAATATTGAAATTGGCGCATGTACTCTTGAATTCTGCTGTGAATTTCTATAGCTGTCATTACTTAAGACTGGTTTTAAATAGAATGTTTACTATGAATCTTGGTGCTTTCTGAATCCTATGAAACTAACTGGAGAGTTGAAACTTTTCATTAACAAAATGCCCACCATTTAGAAGTTTTGGCCTTTGCAGTTTAGTAAAGAGTGATCTGTGTATTGACACTTGTTTTTTCAGTTGATCAAACTGTATTAGAATTCTCTCATTTGTGGGAGCCAGTTCATTTGCCTGCAGCTGAAGAAGGGGTGACTGAAACATGTCCTGCCCCTTGCTGGACCATTCTCACCTGGCTCTGACAGAGCTGCAGAACCTTGCCTGAATCAGTCCCCAGCTGCTGGAGTTTGCTGGCAAGACATAAAAGGCAGAGGAAGGTGAATGGCAGGGGAGGATTGCCTAAGCTCCTGCAGTTGAAGCTGTTGTCAAATATCTGTTGGTTTTCCTGCAGTTGTGCAGATTCCATGGGCTGAGAGTTTGAGAGACTGTTGTTGCTCCTGAAGAGCGCTCTATCTATCTTGAGAAAACTTGCATCGGTATAGGTCTTAGGGGTTTTTTGTTCACCTTTACAGTGAAGAAGAGCGGATGGTTCTTCATATGATGCCCTTCCTCTTCTGCTAGAGGAATAGAAACTATTAAGAAATTGGTTTTGTGTTTTAGGAACACTTCAAGAATGAGTCCACCACAAGATAGAAGTAGAAATTCCTGCAGCAGTGAGCCTCTGGCAAAGTGCCTTCAAGCAAAGAAGGACTTGGAAACAGCTATATCTGGAATTGTCAAAGCTGAACAACAGATTAAAGAGAACTGGCGGGAGGTAATTTTAAATTCTTTTAAAAAATGTTTTAATAACTAACATTACTTTAACAACAGTTTTTATTATTCCAGAGCACTTTCAGTTATCATGATGGTCTGAAATTATCTTAGCAAGCATCTTGCTGTCTAATTTGGTCATGCTCTTGATAAGGTATTCCTGTATTACGACTAGCTTAGGCGTACAGCATTTCCTAAAGCTGTTGGTTGAAACATTAAAATAGAGAGAGATAGTGCAAATAACACTGTTTTTTGATACTTCTTTAAAGGCAGCCTTGAAACTTTTACTAACTTGAGTCATGTGGTGCTGTGGGTGACTGTGGTTAGTTTTTGAGAAATAAGTTTCTCCAAAAATACCACTTATCTGTGACAAATACTGTTTTGTAATCCGCGTGGCTGTTCGTATGCTTGTTCATACTGTTTGACAGATGTTCTAGAAATGGTCCACGTCACCTTACAGGTAAAAGCAAAGATTCACAGCCACATAAGCCGCCACCTGGAATGCCTGCGCAGTCGTGAAGTCTGGCTGTTTGAGCAGGTAGATCTCATTCAGCAGCTGAAAGAGGAGGCACTGCAGCAGCAGGCGCAGCAGCTCTATTGGGTAAGATTTAGTTGTACATTGTTGTGCTGGCATTTTTAAGGAAACTTTGTCCTTGCAAATATTTTCTCAATTTTCATCTTGGAAGTCACAACAATAACATGTGTTTTGTTTTCCATGCAGTATCTGGGACAATTCAACTGCCTTATTCATCAGCTGGAACGCTCCTATAGTAACGAACTAGCAAACCAGATTTCCGTTTGCCTGGAGAGGTAACTTTATTTTCATGATGCAAGTTAACACCATTGGTACTTATTTTGACTTAGGAATTTAATCTGATTTTTTTTTTTTCTAGTAGCGCTAAAATAGATCTAACTCACTGTTTCTATGTTTTTAGTGGTTCCTAAAAATAAGATCTTTAAAGCAGTGTGAGATGTGATTCCTCTCTTCTTTTTAATCTTAGATTGAGAAAACAGGACTATAACGAGCAGGCAAGGTACTCCTTTGTGCAGATTATTTCAAATATTACTTGTTGATGGAAATAGAAGTAAGAAGGAGGAACTTGTGTTTTGCTGACTATTCTGTTCTTGGTTTGTGGATAGGCATCTCTTTATGCAAGTATTGAAAGTACTTTTGTTACTTAATTAGCGCCAAGTTGGCTTGGAAGCCTTTTTATGAAATAATGAACTGATTCCCAGAACATGGCAGATAAAGAAGATTGTCCTTTTTGTTGATTTGTTTTCTTTCTGTAACTATTGTCTTACTCTTTCAGACTGGAAAATCTTACTCTCAAACCGGAGGAGTCTTCCATCCTGAATTTTGAGGCTGACACATCTTACCTTCGCCAGGCTATTACCTCATTTGGTTCAATTAAGACGATGGTAAGCAGCAAGACCTTCCTGGATTGGAATATTTGAAAAGCAGTCGTCTTTTATTTGAGGCAGCAGTGCAATATATTCCAAGTGATATTTCTACTTGTAGTTACAGCTTGGAGGGATCTTGTGCACGAATCATACAGTTTTAGTGTATATTATACACGCAGTGGTTTATTAACTATTGCATGCAGTTCTGATTTTGACTGCTTAGAACTAGCTACATAAATGTTATTTTAATGTATTTTGGCAGAGACTAAGGGGAATAATCATTGTATTCTTACTCTGTTCTGGCAACTGAAAATTAATGTTACCGTTTTCTTCAGATATTAATAGTTATACGTCATAGATGGCTTCCTGTGATATAAATATTTTAGGATTCTTGTGTAAGCAGCGTATTTCCTGTACTATTGGAGGTAATTCTCTTAAAGGAAGTGGACTGAAGATAGTATTTTTATAGTAAATCTCTCCATTCTGTTTTTAAATGTTGAGAAAATTGTTAGCCACAAATAACTGACCTGTTGTAACTGTACTTTACTCCTGCTTTATTGTAGAATTCATCCTAGAAACTGGACAAATCAAAATATTTAAATTAACTTTTACTTTCCTTTCCTTACAGCAAACCTCAGAGAGAGAGAATACTTCTCCTTGGTTCCCAGGGCAGAACTGTGCCCTAATGAACTGTGAGCAGGTAAGTTTAAGACTTGTGTCTCTGGATGTGTAATCGTAGTGAAGGGGAAAGGAGAAGCCAGTCACAGTGTTAGCCTGCTCGGGAAACGACTTCTGTTTGTTCAGTGTTCGAGCAGCCAGTGGCAGTCGCTGTGGTGAGCATCAGTGATCTGATGGTCTCACTGCTTCAGGCATAGACATGCAAGAACACAGCATGAAAGTGAATTTAGAGTGTGACTGTCAGTGCTTTAATTGTATGTTCTTTGATGTTGACAAGCCAGAAGTTGGAACTATCCAATTCCTTTTAATGTAGGAATTCGTGGGAAATCTTAGGTTGTGCTCTGCACAGAAACAGTGTTGGTGAAGGAGAGCAGAAAATTAGTGATGGGATTTGTGGTCAGAAGGAGGGTTATAGCTGGGTTACACATATCAGAGCTGCGCGTGGTAGGTGTTGTTGCTTACCTTACTTGTCGTTTGCTCTCTGAAGAGTCTGGGAACACAGAACAGGCCATCCGTGCTTTTGTTTAAAGTCATACACGTGATTGAAGACTTAGTTTTTTATTAATTAGAAGGGACTGCTTTTTCTTCTGGTTCAGAAATACTGGTGCATGTTGAATGCCTGTCACAATCAGTTTCTCATAACCAAGAACTTTTTTTCTCAGCAGAAAATGTTGTTTGGGACAGTGAGTGCCTCGCTTGCTGACTGGTTACTTGGAAGCAGGCCTGCGGGTGTTCCCCAGGCTCCGTACGTTCCCAGCACCAATCTTGAAGAATGGATTACACAGAAATGTGTGTCAGAGCCCAGCCAGGTAAGCCTTTCATGCACTAACCCGTTTTTTATAAAGGGGGAAGCACAACATCTAATTGCGGACAGAATGTGGTAGAAATGAAACCTTCTGTAATTCTCTGCACTCTGCCTCATACTCAACTAATACTGTTGCACTTACTATCAGAGTGCTCCAGGCTGTAACTGTGCAAACAGTTAATGAACATTGTCTTTTAGTGTTAATACATGCATTTCAATGTGCTTTTACTAGGATTTAAATTCTTCCAAAGTCTGTTATTTTGAGCAAGCCTGGGGAAATCTGAAAAATTTGGAAAATTGGCTTCTGCAGAATCAACAGCGTGATGTTGCGGGGAAGATAGACTCCCCTGGCCGCAAGGACTCCACCTCTACTTTCAACTCGTCCTTTTCCACTATTGAAAAGGTGGAGGAATTGGAATCCCTAGGACAAGAAGAGATGGACCTTTCTGACTGGCTGCTTACTCCTGACACAGAGGATGGAAGTAGTGCTTCAGATGAGAAATGGAAGTATGAATTTAAACCTTTTAGGGAAGAATTTAATGCGAATGATTGGCTCCTCAGAGCTGAAACATGTACCAGTTGTCGTGGCAGTCAGACCAAAAGTGTGGAGATTGAGAACCTGGGAAATCTGAAGTGCCTGAATGAGCATCTTGATGGAAAGAAATCACCTGCTACATCTGCTGTAAATGCTTGGCTTCTTCAGCACCCCCAGGCCCCATTTAAAGTGGAAGATGTGTGCAAAGCTAATGAGCTATGTGCCAGCTTTTCAGAATGCGTGTGTGATGAAAACTGTGGAAAAGAGGCTCTGTGTAAATGGCTTCTGAAGAAAGAAGGGAAGGATAAAAATGGAGTTCCAGTCAGCCAGAAAGACGTACCAAAGCCTGAGCTTGAGAAGACCAAGCCTGCTGCCAATACCTGGCTTAACCCCACCCAGCAGCTCACAGGGGAACCTGTTAATGCAGAGAAAGCAGATTACTCAGCAGAGATCGCAGAGCCCTTGAAAGTATTGCTTGAAAGGCCTCTGACAAGCTGGCTAGCCAAGTCTGAGCACAAAGCAGAAAGTGCAGAAGAAAAGGCAAGTAGGGAAAAAGCAGATAATAATTTCAAGAGTCCTTTCCTAGACCTCTTGGCTCCATTCCACCTCCCCTTGAACGTAAACAGTTGGGTGTTGACTTCAAACAACCTAGAAAATGCAAACTCGCCTCCAGCAGAAGATAAATGGCTTCTACGCAAGAAAGCACAAGTGAGCATGAGTTTTTGTTACTGCTGTGTCTTAAGCCAACGTGCCGGGTTTTATTGTTTTACTGAATGTAATGGCTGCCTTCTCTTCCAAATTCATAGCTCTTCTGGGTAATACTGACAGTTTTTAGCTTTCTTAGTTCTTTTAAGGTTTTCAGTGATTATTATTTAGTTAAGTAGATGAGGCTAGTGTTTAACACAAAACAAGTTACTGTGTTTTACTAAATTAATACAGTATTCATCTCAAAGACTCAGAAGTCAGTATTACTTTCTTTTTAAACACTTGACAATTTAAAGATACATCAGAATGTATTTATGTTTGGAGATCAGTAATTAAGGTGACTTCTCTTTCAGGACTTTGGCCTTCCGACAGTTTGTGACCTTTTTACCTGTATGAAACTCAATGGAGATAAAGAGAAATGGCTGTATCAGACTCCCTTACAGGTAGGATGCACAGAATGTATGAGAACAGCTGAGCCAAAACACAGCTTGGGGGTACAGAATACAGACATATGCTGGCAGCTACCTGCTGTCTCTAAATGTAATGCTTAACAGGATTGCGATTTCCTCCCCATATACCTTTTTAACAGCTTGGACCGTTATACTTTTTCATTTTGTTCTCCTCTTTTGATCACAAGCCAGGGAGGGAATTACGTTCTTGAGTAAATCTCTCTTCAACTGATTGGCACTTAGTAAAATCTTGGTAACTTCCATTGTAACTGGAATGTGCAACTAATGTCTAAATTTCCAGGCAGCTTTTTTCTTATCTCTGTTACGTATTTACAGCTGATGTCGTGTTTCTCCTTTCTGCCAAGATAACTCTTTATCATTGTTTTTGAAATTGATGAAAAAAGTCCTTCTTGGCAGGTCTGCTTCAAACCCTAAAAGGCAAGATACTCAGTTCTGAGAAGTATTTTAGTATGAATTTTTTTTTTCCTGGGTTGTCTTACACATGTTTTTTTTTTTCCAAAAGTGTTGCTTTCTGTTTATCAGAGAGAATAACTCCATTTTAAATTTGTTTAGATGTGAAGAACTGGAAGCATCGAAATTATCCCCTTCCTGCTGATCAATCGCACATCACCCTGAGTGACTGCAGCCAGCTGAATCCTTGTGTTTTGTGTTTGGCCATCTGCTTTTTCTTCTAAAAATTGTAACAGAAAGATTACTCATATAACAGAGTTATGGTGCAGAAGATGCCTTTTTGTTATGATTCTGAAACGTAAACCCACTAAGCATAAGCAATCTGATACTCTAGAGGTGTTAGTAAATCTGTATCTGTTATGGGACTACATGAATCTTCTTTAATGGGTTGTCACTTGAGGTATATATTGGAGCCAGTGCAAGTATAAAGCAAAATCTCTCTGGTGCTGTGTAACATCCACCTTCGGCAGTGACTGTAGAAGTTGTTGCTGTTCCTTTCAGCTGCTATTACTTTGTCATGAGTTGGGTTCCAGCTCACTAAGATTGCAAGATAACTTAGGCTGTATTTGGAAGTAATTTCTTTTATTGAGCAGTTGCTAACTTTTAAAGGTTTTATTTGCATCTTGTGTTGGTGTGTCTCCCGGCTGAGTGTATGTAGTCCAGATTTTGAAAGAGGATGAATTTATGGGGCTTTACATGTGACAGGAGAATTGCCAACTTAGTTTTGAGTGAAAACTTTTCTTGCAGATTTTTGAGCCATTCAGAGAACAGGGTAAGGTGTCGATTTTCATGCATCAGCAGATCAGATCCTACCATGTCCCCAGCATTGAATATCTATTTGAATTTCACTGAAAAAGCTGTAAGATGAAATGTGTACATTTCTGCTAGTTCCATCCAGATGATTCATAATTAACTTCTACTGACTAAACCACTGGAAAGCAGGCATCTTAGCCACATAGTATTTAAAGGTAATCTGTTTAAGGACTTGGATGCCTTCTCATGAGATTGGTGACACGCTGTTTAGTTGGGAAACACTAACTTGGCAAACTGCGTGGCTCCCACTGATCCATTTTAAAGTATTTAGTCTGTGGATTTCCATGTTGTGACGCATGTGAAAGTGGGGTCAAGTAACTGATCCCTATAGCTGTGGACATAATATGAGCAATACTTCTTTGGGTATTTAGTGTTTTGAGCCTGTAGGAAAGAGTGCAGAGATGTTAGATGGAAATGTGGACCATGCCTGTCAGCTTGCATGAAAAACTGTGAAGTTACATGGTTTCTGGTGCAGCTTCTAGTCACTTAACAAATTGCTCTTAATGACTATTAAAAATAGCCTCCCCTTCTCCCCATCCCTGCAGCCTGCCTGGGAATAAAAGTGATTTCTGTTCTTCACAACCCTGTAGAAAAGAAATTATTGGCAAGACCCAACCTTGGTATCGCTTTGCAGTGTGAACACATTCCTGTCTGATAGAACCTGTGCGTTTGGTTAAGAAGTAAGTTTTTCCGTCTGAGAGGGGGACACTGCACATCTGAAACTGCACCCTGAAAGCGCTTAGTGTCAGTGGACTACTTGAGGCTTTCGTACCTCCTAGTTGAGGCTTTCTGCTGGAAGCAGAAAGGTGTTTTTAAAGTTCACTTTCGCCCCTTGAACGTGTCCTTGTGCTGCATGGGAAGACCGCACTGTGACTAACTCCAATAATAGCCTAATTTGATTAGCAGTTGAACTTTATGAAGGTGATTTTGACGTGCAGCCCACCTCTTTTAATTCCTTGTAGTCATCATTGTGTGCTACTTTGTCAGTTCATTATGAGCCTTTAAAACTTGGGGTATGTATTCCTTCACTCAGCTGACTTGGTATCACTAATTGATATTTATGTAAAACATTGACTAGTCTTTTCCATTAAAAATTAATTGCAACCAAAGGTGTGGTATGTCTCCTTTGTAAGACGGATGACAGAGAAACGCTGCGGCACGTTGCCTGGTTAACTGCTGTCCCAGTGCTGGATGCACACGTTTCTGCTCTGTGTTTCACCGGGACCCACCGTTTTTGGAGCCCCGCTGTCAAAGCCAGGGAAACCTGGCACCAGGTACACCCCTAACGCGGAACTCCTGTCAGTTCCTGCACTGCCACACACGCCCCTGGACACAGGGTATGTCTGCATCACCCAGCCCTTGCTCAGCTGCTCTAAGAAATACAGATTTAGACAAAATTATGTTTCTTACCACTCTTGCATACTTCAGGGAGTATTTAGGGGTTTTTAGTAGCCTTCGGTCCTTTCCTCCCATGGCTGTAGAACACCTCTGGTCTGGCCATGCAGTTGGAACTTTGTCCCTCTCTGGCTCCTCTGTGCTCCTGGTTTTTGAACGTCGGACTCCCTGCATGTTTTATTCCTCTGAGAATTTTCCATTCCTTTAAATTCCAGGCTGCTTTGTACAACTGAGAGAAGATTCTCACAAGACAGTGTGCCCTTGGGCCTGGCAGCCTTACAACCACACTACCTTGGATTTCATGTGTGGGGTGCACATACAGCTTTTCTAAATGGACTAGAGCTTCTTGGTTAGAAGCAGCCACGTGCAGAACTCCTGAATGTGTATCCTGAATGTTTAGCTTTCAAAGACAGGGAAAAAATACTTCAGGTCTTCCACAGCCAAGGAAGATAAGAGTAGCTGGAGCAGAGAATGGTATTCCTGGCTTTTCTGGGTAACATTTGGGAGACCATTTTTTGAGCAATCTGAGATTATCAGGAATGGAGTCCTCTCTGAAATGCTTAATTCCACTTTTCTCCCTCCCTGTGGAGCTGGAGCAGTTCCCTTCCACTTCTCCCTCAGCTGAGTTTCTGCCAATGAATCCTAACTTGTGCAAAATAACCAAAATGCTTTGTGGTCACATCACGTATCTGTTGGTGAAGGTACGGAGCTGTATGGCTAATGTCAGGTGGGAGACTCTCCAGGAGACGAGGGAGAGCCCGGCAAAGGCCTGTTAGGTCCCTGTCCCCGAGAGTTGCTGTGGGCAGCAGGAGAAGGTGGCCCACGCTTCAGCAGGCTTCATTGGACACACGGGAGGCTGGGGACACTGCGGACATCCTTTACAAAGGCATGAGCCAACACTGCTGCAGAGCCTTACAAAGGAAGGGGCAAGAAGGCATGAGTGGCGGCAGAGGTGTCCTTCCGTCACAAGTACCTGCCCGGAGCAGGGCTCCTGGGGCTCAAACCTGCTGTGGTGGCAGTCTGGCTCACGGGACAGGGAGAGGGCAGGTGACAGAGGGGGAAGAGACACCCGAGGGGAACACAAAACTGAATTAATGATGCTGTGAACGTACCAAACAAGACTAGTACCATTTGGTGTCACTGTGATGCCTGATACCCATCACCACAGGCCAACACTTGCAAACTACACAAAGCTCCACTCAAAACACCGATTTCCTATCTAGAATTTATTAAGCACAGGGTTAACCTTCTGTTAAAGTATAAAAAAGGACTTTCCTCCCTCCTTTTTCAGTCCCAGGTTAGGTCAGAAGAAATGAGTTAGGAACACTAGATCTTTTTTCTACTCCGACAGACATTTCCCTCCTGTTTTCAGATGCAGCGTCTGCTGCTTTAAGGAAGCTGGAGATTCCTACCACATGACTAATGTTTTTTCAACAAATTCCCCCAACACAGAGAAGTCACCTGCTGAAAGAGGGTGGTCAAAGTGGTTTGCCTTTCTCCATGCCAAAGACTACACAAAATCAGCTTTACAAGAGTCAAAAAACATTCATTAGTCTTGTTAGTGCAGAGTCCCTCACTGCCAGCATGGAAAGCTGTCCCAGGTCTATCAGCAAAACTAGATGCCACGACTGGTGCTGCAAGAGGACAGCACGCTGCTCTTCCCACGCTCACATTTATGTAGCACTGTATGGGAGGACAGTAACTTCCTCGCCAAATCCTGTTTGCAACTTGCTTTTAGTTCTTTTCTTACTGAACTCACTGAACTTCTGGGCACAGCTTTAAGATTGTTTGCCATTAAATTGTGGACACGGTAAGCCTTGATGTAGAACTTCAAGATGAAGATGTTCTCTGTATCCCACACTTCAGATTCGCCTCACCACTGCTGCCTGCATGCTGCTATATTTCATAGCGCAAGCTATGGATCACTCTACATACAAATGGGTTATGAACCAAAGCTTTTAATAGCCCTAGAAGCACAGCTATTCCAGAAAAATGTGCTCAGCTCTGCCCCTGAGGCAACCGATTCCAGGAAATCTGAGGTTATTGCCGACCAGATAATAACATGCTCAGCTGACTCAAGTCAGCCTAGCCTTAAGGTTGTGGCAACTCTGAGCTTAGAAAATGTCCCTACGTTATCTCCAATACACTTAAAGGAGGAAGGACATTTGTTAAGTTTCACTTCAGTTAGGAGCAGAGAGATCCTGGGTCATATTTCAGTCCTGCAAAAGTCTCTAGAAAACCAAAAAGATACATTGCTAAGTTCCTGACATTTAGCAAGCAGCCCTCACCAACCATCAGCCCCCCAAAGCAGCTATGAATCCTTCATCCAGCATCGTCAAGCATACAGGAGTGTAAGTCCTATTAAGTGACCAAGAAATATGGATGGGAGGAACTCACTGATGCCAGTGGGCACAGAAAAGGCGTGGGAAGAAAGTGCACGCATGACCCAGCTGGTGCTTTTGTCACTTTTCCACAGCCTGTGAGTAAGGGACAGTTGTTTTGGTGGTATAGCCCTTGAAAAAAAAAATGCTAGAAGGTCCAGTTCCAACACCACAACACTAATACACAGCCCACTGAAAGAGTGGAACTTGAAGAGAACGGGTGAGGTAAAGGCCCATTTGCTTTCCCTTATGCTACACATAGCTAAGTGCTGGCATAAAGCAGCTCCTTTGACCTGGTAGCTAAGCAAAGCTAATTGACTTCAACTGTGAAGGCTCGTTAGCTAAAGCACTTGCTCTATAAAAAGCTAGACTCAGCAGTCATCTCCCCCTGAAAGGGCTTCTTAGTGAAGCTGCATTTCTCCTTGGAGCAAGGTAGGAGCTACCACCTTCCCTCTACTGCTTTCATTGTTTTAGTTTTGTTGGGTGCAATGTCATTGTCAAGCGCTGTTTCAGTGGGGAGAACTCACAGTAAGCTCTTTGTTTCGCATTAAGCTGTTTACTGAGTAGTTAGGTTTCTTATTTTTCCCTTGCCCTGCCTTCATGCTCTCTCAAGACCTGCTTAATCTAAAAACCAAAGGAATGAGCTGTTACACAATAACTCAAATCACTGAACTAATTCACAACTTACTGTTTAATTTTTTTTCAAACGATGCTTGGTATGTGGTTTAGTTTTAACGCTTGAGAAGGTGTAGGGTTATTGCGTGTCTCCGTTCTGCCAAAACTACAAGCATTACTTGGGGGAAAGGCCTTGTCACTAACTGAAAATCCTGTAATAGGCAATGAGAGGAGTATCTATACTGCTTGGTTTCTAACTGTTGGCTAAATGAGTTTTGAGATCCTGGAGCACCCACGTGTTCTGATACTCCACCGGCAGCTGTTCTGCAGCAGCAACTGTACCTCCTTCAGAAACAACCAACTCCTTATTTGAGCAAATCAAGAAGTGGCGTGAAGCCCTGGTGCACCTCACACCAGGAGACAATCAGCCTGTGAGTTCCCTTCCCCTCACCCACTGACCACTCCAGGACTTTATCACATCAGTCCTTCAAAACAAAACTGTAAATAAGAGTCACTGGATGCAGCACATTTTTGTCTTATCAGCAGTAGGGACAGCAAAGCGTAGAAACAGTGTTGTGTAAGGTACCACCCTTTTTATTAACGATGACGTCCCTTTTTACAGCTTACCCTGCGCTGCCAGAGTAACAAGCCCTGTGCCAGCTGCTACGTACGGCTCCCGGCTGTACCTGGCTGGCTCCAGCCGCCCGGGCGCTGCGTGTTGAAAGCTGCAGTGACTAGCTCTACGAACACAGACCTGACTGCACAGCGCTACTGCTGCAGTGCAGCCGGCCGAACGCTCTGGTAGCGCAGCGGGTACAGCTATGGGACTCTAGCATGCCTCGTAGCTCTGGCCAGGGCTAGCTGGTGAGCGTGCCAGGGAGACTCTATCTTGGTGGCCACTCTGTTTACTTGCAGGTCCAACAAATATTGCTGCCTCTCCAGCAACTGGCTGGCAGGAAGGAAAGGGCCAGTCCAGGTACACGTTGTCAAGAGGTTCCTCTCAGCATGGCTTCCTTCGGTTTCACGCTAATCTTAAATAAAATAGGAAGGGGCACCAGACAGATCTCACAACTGATTTGATTGGTGACTGCAAGCGTGTCCTCTGTCCAGCGCTGGCTGCCCTGCTCAGAGGGACTGCCGGGCTATGGAGCCCTTCATGTGCTCCCAGTTGTTATAGAGAGCGTAGAGGCCAGTAAGCGTCAGACCTGCAATACCACCTCGTGCTATCCCACGCATTCCACCTGAAAAAGAGATTAAAAACCCATTAAAGTTACATCTGAGGAAATGGTCAGCTACTGCAATTTCCAACGAGCTGTTCAAATTCAGAGGCATTTTAATGAAACATAGTTTTTCTTTTTTAATAACTTTCCCGAAAGGGCACTTGTGCTAACTTTACCCTCCTCTCAAACCAGCTGCCAGGCTCAAGAAAGGTCATTCCTGATCCTGACACTAATTCTGCTGGTATGACTTCCTCTCAAACTACATTAGCACTGCTGCCCGAATGAACCACCACAGACCACTTGAAGCAAAGATAACTTTTCCCAAGTCCTACTTTGTCTATTCATCTGCCCTCAATGCAGGTGCTTACAGGTGTCTCTTCCCGCTCTAAGAACTCCTCTATTTAGGATTTCAGATGAGGAATGTTTGTCAGTTACAGTAACCAGGTTTGGGATGAAGGAGAAAGGGCAGGAGGGAAATTAAACAAACACAACAGCAGCTGATGTGGACATGACTGTGGGCTCCAGAGATTCATGAGGGCCACCATGCAGAACTTATCACCATTCTTGTGTCTTTGGAATTTCAAAACCTTTTGAAAAATAGAAGTAGATGAAAGGGATCAACTGGCAGGAATTTACTAGGGTATGCACTGAAGAACCTTCTTCATTCTTATTAATATTCAAAATTATAATCTTGCAATAGCAAAAATTGAGTCATACAGGCAATACAGAATTTTTTTTCGTTTTAATTTTTTACTGTTCTCTCAAAACTTGAAGCTTCTGCATGTTGTGAAGGTAAAAATATAGGGCAAGCTTGGGTAGTACCAGCAGCCAGCACACCTGGCTGGAGCTGGGAGTCAGATGGCATCACAACTCCATTCAACTCATGCAAGGATTGAGGTGTACTGGGGTAAAGTAGAGAATTCTGGTGCTTTTACTAAACAGGAAAGTGTTTCTGTTCCTCAGTAGTAGAAAGTGCCCTGGTAAAGCTCCCAGAATGCACAGGACCACCTGAGAGTATGACCCTCAACATTAGGAAAACTTTGCAGAGTCAAACTCAGTGATGTTTGTCAATTCCAGCTGAAGCAAGCTAGATAATGTGTACAGTATATAGAACAAGGCCAGTTTCTGCTTGCAGCTAGATAAAACCTGCCTGCTTTATTGGTAAAACTGACAGGGGAATTCAGGTTCCTCACACTTCAAAAGAAACACATTTCAGTAATTGGTGACTTTTTTTTTTTTTTCCCCCCTGTTATGCGTCATAAAGTCGTTTCACTGCATTGAGGCTTGTAGTGGGGCAAGAAGCTGTTGGCATCAGTCAGAGTGAGACTGTTATCTGGGCTGCAGGATTAAATGGATTTCATTGGCGTTGTTAAACTTACTCACGTTGCCCAGGCACGTAATGAAACCAGAAGCTGCAGAAGTGATAGATGAAGTTGGACTTGGTACTAGAGGTAACGTCTAGCCATACTTCCTAGACATTTCATTGCCAGACTAGCTGTGATGATTTGAGAGTTCTTGGGGATACAAGCCCGAGTTCACTGCCCTAACTGTTGAGAACTCAACAGCTCTAAGGAAAGCCATACTGTTTATGCACATACATGCCTAAATCAGGATTTAGGAGCACAAATGTAGACTTCTTTGATAACTCCTCCTGAACTTGTTCCACAAAAAGCTTTTCACATGAAGAGGCTGCAGCTGTGTACACAGAACTAACCATGGACAAGCAGCTTCTGGCAAAAAGCCACAGGTGAAATTTAAAGGACACTTTGTGCAAAACAAATATTTGCGATAATCTGTAAAAATACTAACCCCTCGTTACTTTTGGGAAAAATGAATAAAACATTAGCAAGCCTGATTTTCTGCTGTTCGTATTAGGAAGCAATTGCTCACAGAAGAAACCCCAAAAGAGGGCTCCTCACCATTACGGTGTACAGGGAAATGCATGAAATGTGAAACATCCTCATAGAATTCAACACATTACAGAGCTAGGACTATTCCCATAGACTCTTCCCTCAGCCCCCAGGTTCAATTCCTCTCCTTTCCCTCAAAATGCTATTCTTCCTAAAGAAGAAAGGTAGGCTAAGGGTTGATCAAACCTAGTTCCAGATTAAGTTGGATAGCTGAACCACTTTCCAGCATCCTTGCAGATTTAGACACAGTGCTGCTCCTAACACAAAACATGAGTTGAAGATGTCCCTTCTCATTGCACAGGGGTTGGAACTAGATGATCTTTAAAGGTCCCTTCTAACCCAAACCATTCTGTGATTCCATGTTGTTAATATTTTCATGTGCTGAGGTAAGCCAGGTGAGGATGGCAGCTCTGAATCCACTTACAAATTGTCAACCACAGGGCCTAAAGCAGTCTGTAGGTCCTGCAACCTGGGGACTTTGCTGAAGATGTTTCAGTGGATGTCTGTTTCATGAACAGGAACTAAACTTGTGCAGCTGGTATAGGTGCATTACTGAGTTAGAAAAAAAAATCCAAAAAGAAAACATAAAAGGAATGTTTCTTATGCTCCTGCTACAAAATTTTACCAGTAATTTGTTTGTTAGTAGTTACAGCTGGTTTCTGAACCATCCATAGTAATTACAAAAATTAGGGAAAGAAAACTTTCCTTTCCCTAACTGGTTAGACCTGCATTTGAGTAAATGCCTCCAGATCTGTGGCAGACATCAAACAGTAACACACTGTAGAATGCAGCCCAGTTGCTGGGCAGGAAATGTTAAGCCCTCTGAAAACCTTGTTTTAAAAAAATTAAATTCTCCACTCCCATTCCAGCTGTGTTTGCATGATAGAACACGTTCCCACCCCTCCTCTGCAAGCCTCTGATACCAAGCCTGCCTTGACAGACCCTGCTGGAAACATGATTGTAAGCCTCTAATCTTGCATGTCTGAGTAAGATAATTTAAAGTTCCAGCTGACAGACATTTCTGGAAGCAGGTATTTTGAGATCGGGCAACTTGCACAATAGTTGAGAACTGCTATGGGTTTCCAAAGATGTAGCTCATGTTCTCTAGATGAGAACTTAGTTGTCTTGCTTTAGCTGGTGCACCCTTTCACCATAGAGTATTTATTGTCCCTCTTCTGTGCATTTAAAATAGTTTTCAGAGTACACTCTGCAATGACACATGGCATTCTAACAGCGCAGCTTTGCATTTCTTCATGCTATGATCCACTCTGGACACTGAATTTGACTTGTATAGTAAATAAACACGTTATCTATATTGTATAACATGAGGGTGAAATCTTCCATTTTCAGAATGTGTTACCTGACTACCCTGGGATAGCTCCCAGGATGTTTAAAGCAAGGCTCATCCAACAGCAAACATTAGAAATATCTTAACTGAAAACCCAGACCCACATATTTATGTCAAACAAAAGAAGTGTAACAGTTAAATTGTAATTAGTCTTCTGTCTTCTAGTGTCTCAGATATTCAGGATGCAAACAGTTCCACTTCCTTTAGGCCTTCCAGGAACAAAAATATTTTTAAATGGTTTAAAGGACTTGGCTTTTCAAATGTACACGGCAACCTCAGTTTTGCTCCAAATTCAAGCACAGTGGTAGCTAACAGGGCCCTCTGAACCATCAGGCAGACATTTGTTTGATCATCTGTGGGTGGTCCTCTGTCAGCAGAAAACCAACAGCTTCCTCCATGGGGGTAATTTGATGAAATTCTGTAAGTGTGGGCAAAGTCTGTGGATAGATAAATTACTGAGGAAAATTATAAACTTTTTGGAAACAAGATAAATTATCGCAAAAGTGTGTTCCACTTTCATACTGCTGCAGCTAAGACAGTACTGTGGCTAAAATACAGAAAAAAACAAAGCTTGAAACAGAAAATTTCCTTTGGTGTCAAGGCTAAATTAGGAAAACAGTAGGAATTTACAATTTAACTTACAAGTTCAGAAGTATTAAAGCTGTTGAAATTACTTTGAAAACACTATTAAAGTTTCCTGTTTTCTCACTAAGTGAAAGAAGCAGCACCCGGCTGACAGGAGACCACTTCAGCTACTGTAAATGGCAGCAAGAACCCTGCAGATCCCTGCAGCATGGAGAACTTAGTTCATCGATTCTGTTTAGCAGAGCTGGGCAGAAGGCAGCACTGCTTTCAGTGGCCATGTGTATTTTTAGACATCAGCCCTCAAACGAGCTATTACTTGTAGCACCTACTTCTAGTTTGCCCTTATCTCTTCCTTATTTCAGATCCTAAACAAAACCATTTCACTAAACACTGTTTGATTAATAGTCCTACAGACCTGTTATGTTAAAAGCAGATTTTAGCAGAGGTTCCTAATTTCTAAAATGCCTGACAGCTCTGAACTTCAAACTTCAGAAGCAAATCCTTTGCTTGATTTTCTCCAAACAACGCAGAAAATTAAGCCATCCCAGGGCCAACCTGCAGCAGTTTGTAAAAACTACTTTTCTCCCTCCCCACCAAACAGAAACAAAGAAGAAAATCAAAAACCGCCTGGCCCAAAGGAAAACACAGATGGAGCCCAAAGGGAAGAGGCTTTTATAGCTCAAGCAGCAGTTAGCTAACACAACTACCCTGAACTCCTACCCACTGAATGTCACAAACTGATCTTTAGCTCTGGCCAGACTTCACTGCTAGCAATAAAACATTTAGCCCTCCTTAATTCATAATGTATTGACTTTTTGGGGTGGTGTTCTGAAGTCTTAAAATGACAACTACTCCCTTCAGATATTGTTAGTATGCAGTTACCCTCCCTACAGATGCACATCATTTTATACCAAATTATGTAACATCTATTGTGCAAAAGGTATGAGATGCTCTATCTAGTATCAGGTTCTTACTGGACAGAGGTACAGTAAACAATAATTTAGTTTGTCCAAAGCATTACTTTATTTTTATTCCTGTTTTCCCTAATCTCAAGAGGGGAAAAAATTGTCTAAGAATATCTACAACCTGTGTAACTCTCAGATAAGAGGTAAAGGTTATTTAAATTTTTGCTTACTGAAGTCTCTGTCGGGAATTTCAATGAGAAATTGATGGCTGTCATACTGGGTCACACCACAGTCCCACCCAGCTCGGTATCTTTTTCCTGAATGATCGGTCCTGTGTGCTTGGGGAGGAGTGCAAGGTCCTCAAGTAGCTGTACTTTTGTGTAATGCTGACTGCAACCAGGTGCATTTTCATGGTGGGAGTGCACAGTGACAATCACCTTTTTTCATTTTTGCCACTTTTAGAGACTAATACAATTATGAGAAAAACTACAGAGGCTTGACTTAGAAGAGAGGCTGAAAATGCATGCAAGAGGTGTAAATATGTGTTTTAAGATGTGTTAGTATTTGTTTAGTAACATTTATCAGAAAAAAACTTGGCATAACAGATCTTAATTTCTGCCTTTGCTTGAAGTTGAAGAATAAATAATGGTATCTGATTAAATGGAAAAGCTCATGCACTTAGGGCATCATAAACCCTTCCAGCAAAACTCAAACAGGACTAAGTTGCAACATTTCTACTACATACACCTCTGGCAAAGGAACACAGAGTTTTCTTTCATCTGTCACTGAACTTCCACCCAGAACAATCAGTTTAAGTTGTAAGCTCAAAATCCTGCTTCCATGAAGTTGCAGGTGTAGTGTAACAAGTTAATACTGTACCTGCATTGCTACATTTGGGCTAAAATCTAGCAATTAATCTATTAAATTTCATTGCAAACAAATGTGAAAACTAGAGATCACTTTGGTCAAAGGGATCAACTAACATGTTCCTCAAAGCTCCTCAAATCAGTTCTACTTTCAAACTCATGTCAGCATCTGTTAACCCATGCAGTGCGTGCCAAGGCAGGTTCCAGCTAACACCTGATTTATAACAGCGAGTTAAAGTGTCTGACTCGCTCCAAGGAGGGCCATCTGAATTCTTGGGGACTTAGCTGCTTTAGTCACTTGCAATGGGGAACTCTCAGTGACTGAACGCCACTTGCAGCGAATATAGCGGGGCTGAACTTCCCAGCCCTCACTGCAGACATTTTAATGCTCTTTTATCTCCTCATACACAACCTGTGTGTTAAGTAGCCTTGCACAAAACTGCTCACAATCTAATAGCTTTAGATGTGCATATTTGGGAAGGCCTTTTTTGTTTGACTGCTGGCATTTTGGTAATGATTAACACCTCTACAAGGACAAATTGTGAAAACTGGGACCAGCTTGGGGCAACAAATCTTGCCTTCAAAAAATTTTCCCACTATTCTTCCTTTCTGCTCATCCTCCTCAGAAAAGGCTTAATCATTTGTTTCAGAAATTCAATCCAGGCTTTGTAGTGTACTCAGGAGTGTTTTTCAGTGCAGCAGGGTTGCTGATTTGCTTCCTCCATCAGTGCTATGTTTAAAAATGAACCAGAAAGCTGTAAGAAAAAACCCTGCCATTCTTCATAGTTTCTTCATAAAATACATTCCTTGATCTCTTTACAAAACGGGAACGATGGAAGTGGGAAATCTGCATGTTTGAACAGCCCTGCCTCCAACTCTGTATCCACCCTTTGTGGATCGCTGAATAGCCTTGATTTGAAATGGTGTGTTTGTGGGAGTTTCCAGCTGATACTAAAGTATGCGGATTTATAACAGAAATGTCCCTGACGGCTTTCAAATTTCTGTTGTTTTAAGCCAACACAACATAGCATTCTGTGTAACACAGGAAATTATTACAATCTTGATATACATCACAGATGTGAACTGATCATTTACAAATGGTTTAAATATTCAAGATTTTTTTTGGGTTAATATATTTTGAGGCCTAACTTCGAGGGAAGCTTTATCATGTAGAATTAAGGAGGGCATTTGGTGACAGGAGAGGAAGCATGGGAGAAGCAGCAAGAGGGACAGTGCATGAAAGAAAAAAAAGGAAAATAAAATTTGAATTAACTTCTTCAAAGAGATGTGAATATCATATTTTTCACTTCCAGAACTAATCTTTGACCTCTGAGGTCTACTGTGCCAACTCAAATTTCCTCTACATGGTGAAAAACATATTTCTTTTGAGTTCCTGTGCACTACAGTTCGTATGCACAAAACATACTTGAAATGCAATACTGTAATGAATGCAGACCTACTCACTACATTCACCTTTGTCAGTGCTACTATTAGCTCAGTAGATTTTATGCTACAAAACAAAAGTCCCACTGTGCTCTGGTAAGAAAATTTTTTGTAGTGTCAGATGACTGTGCCTGTGACTGGAGTAGTTCTCCATGGTTGCACTGCGTCAAAAAAAGAGATTAGACATAATGCCAGCTCTATACCCCTGAAAGGTGAGGGGGGAAGCTTCTGCTGGAGTGTAGGGTGGCAGTTCTCCTTCTCAATGATAACTTCCTACAGAAAATGTTAGATTTCTATACTGCCACCCTATCCAGCTGTTGTTGGCAATCTGGCATGTCACTCGTGAAATCCCACATAAGTAGCTGATTACAAGAGATCCATGTGCTCCTGCAAGGTTAAGTGCACAAGCCAGTACCTATGAAGGTTGCTCAAGCCAGATATTTCTGGTTTCAATTGGTCTAGGCCAACAGGAAAATCAGATTTCTCAAACTGTTTTGCCCCATATATAAAGCAACACCGAGTTTGACACTGAGGCTCAGTTAGACATGTGAAAGTACCTAGGTTACTTCTAGAATTATCTCCTTGGTAAAATACAGGTGAATCATACAGCCAAGCCTTTAGCAAGGTATTAAAACTTACATGTTTTTCCTGTGGTAATGTCAATCTGTGGTACCTAGTAACCCTCTAAAAAAAGTGATCCCTCCAGTTGTTGAGCTTGGAATATATGTTGAAAGGCATTTTGCTGATGAAGCTCAGACCCTCTCTTCTGCAAACAATTTAGTATGCATCAGCAAACTAACCTTAAATCCATGCTGTTCTCAAATAACACTGTTTGTTGGTTTTGACTACTATGCAAAGACTAGAGTCCTGCCACAAGACAACAGTTTAACGAACAGCTAATAACTTCATAGAGTTATTGGTTTCTTCCTGCATATTTTAATGACATGAATTTGTAAAACTGGCTTATCAAAAACTTTTGTCTTAAGGCAAAAAAGGACCCATGTTAATTTTGAATTCCTGATTTGCACTTTCTTCAGAGTGAATTTTTTACTAACCCTTACTTGGAAATGTTCCTAGTGTACCACTTTTACACTACCCATTTTCAGAGCAGGATAGTACTTACTAAAAGTAACGAGAATACTAACAACTAGGATAAAGCACAAGAGGAGAAAAACTAGAGACATTTTGCTACTCTACCAGTGCTTTTGTATAGCATTCCTGTCAAGGTTCCAGCAGCTATGGTGTTCAGGTCATCTTCTGCACCTCGTGTTTTTTCGATGATGACTCCAAACGCACTGTAAAGTAGAGCTGGGAAAGGAAAAAAAAAAAAATCAAGTTAGAGCTCCTGTTCTCTGAGACACAAGGCTTAGAATCCAGGCTTGGTGGAACTATTTTTAGACAACACTTCTGAAGCACAGATTTTGTTTATTTAAAGGGAGGGGATCCCCTGTCAAATCTTGTCTTTGGTGGCTTTTTCCAGACCTGTTTCTATTTTACAGATACATGTTCTTTCTCAGCTATAGTTTGGTTATAAAGTAGCATTCTTCATGACAACCAGTGCTGCCTCAAGCCATTTTAAATGTGATGCAAAGCACTGACTAAAATTTAAGCCCATTTTGCTAGTTCAAATTTGTTTTAAAAAATTTGGAGGGTTTAACTTTGTACTGGCAGGCTTTATACTGTCTTGTGTGGACGGCATGAAACTCAACTCAACAACACTTTCTAAGCAGAGAAGATTGTTGCCCATGTGTGACAGATTAAATGCAAGCCAAGTGCAGCATTCAGATCATGTTATCAAGGGCTGAGTACAATGGGCTACATTTCCCTTGTAAATTACTATTAGATTGCTTGGGATTTGACACTTACAGCTGCCTCACCTCTACCTGCATATGAAAACTGTCTCTGGAGGGCCTTTTGCTTTTGGAGAACTATGGATGCATATATAACCTATGCAATTTGATGAAGGGCGAAGGCACCCTCATCCTCACCCCACATGATATAACTGTATTTCATATTTTTGTACATCATCATTATAAAGTGATAAAGACACCATGCCACTGCAATTCACCCCTTGTCCTCCAAAAATTTGAGATCTTCTGCTAAAAATCATGTAAATCCTTCATGAGCAAACATGTTAATGTTGATGAGTTGAACAGTAGCATCTTTCTCCACTTAGCATAGGCAATGGTATTTTACCTTGTCTTAGTAGCATGTAATATTAATGATGAGGGGAAGGGAAGAGCTGAATTCAACCATGTTTTTAAAACAGTTTACACAGATGTTGCTATGTCTGTTCAGGAACAGAATGACAAAATTGTCAATAGTGACAAAAGGAATCTTTGAGGTACAGAATTGCTGCACAAGTGAAATAAGATGCAAAAATACTTCAGTTCCTTGAAAGGAACTTCCCTGGTCGCTAGGGAATAGCAGAGCTTTACCAAATCCCCAAACATCAAGTTCTGCTAACTCGGTAACTTGGGAGGCTGTATTTTATAAGAAAAATAATTATTCGTTATTGGAATGCACAAACATTTTCTTGAGTAATCTTTCTTCAAACACAGCTGAAAAAACCTGTTAATGTGTCACTTAACCTGGAACCTTGAACCGCAGTGTGCCTGTATCTTGGTTTTCAGGCATGTTTTGATTAGAGTAGAAAATAAGAAAAAACAACCCACCACCAAAACTAAAAAATCCCACCATAAAACTCACTAGGCAATATGCATCTCCTATGAGGAGTGCCATTCTTACTGTAGTTCAGAATCCCATCTCTAACCATGACCTCTGTATTATGCCTCAAAAGCTGATGTCTGAGTTAAACAGCAAGCTAATCTACTTCTCAGAAATAAGACTGAAACAAAATGTAGTGAATGGAATGTAGCCTATGCTTTGATGCATTGTTCAAAATTCAAGTACACGTAGATTGAGTTATAACATGATGTAATCTCTGTTTTAAATATTGCTAACTTCTGTTCTATTACCACTTTGTGGGGCAATGAGTTCCATCATTAATCTTCTTCAAAATAATTTTGTTTTAGATCTTTCCTTTCAAAATAACTGAGCACCCTTTGCTCTTTTAAGATTGGGGAAGGAATAAGCCAAAGAACTTGTGTTCTCTCAGGTATTACCTATTCCACTGACTTCCATGAAATCATCTCGAGTTCTTTTTCTGAGGCAGTTGATGTGATTTCATTTCCTACCCCCTTTCCCTCCCAAACCTCAGCTCACATCACGCTCTTTGATCATATTCTTACCTGTATTAGTTATAAGCAATGTTTAGATTTAAAGTGGGTGGTATCATATGTGAATTTTCTAGCTAAGCTAGCATCATAAAAGAATAAATCTTTGTAGTCACCATCACACTTCTACAGATAAACATTTCGTTGACTCTAACTGACAAATAATATCAGGCAGCTGCTCATAACCACTGAGTCTCTTCTTGGTTATTAAAGTTATGGCAGAAATATTCAATTATAAATTGTGAATTAACTGGAATTTATTAACAAGTAAGTATTTTCCAGTCATTCCTATTATCCCATAGATAGAGTTCTTGTTTGTAATATACAAAAACCTTTGGGTTTCAATTATAGGCTTTTGGCTACTTTAGGCTTCAAATCCTATTTTAGCCTTTAATTTCCTTTTCAACATCTACTGAAATACCCTCATGTCCCAAAGAAAAAAAAACCTGTTGTTTTTCCTGATGGATTTCTTAATGAAAATGTAGAGAATACCCTTTCCCATCAAGCAGTTACATCTTTAAACTGTTTTTCTTACACAATGAGTTTACTTACCCAGAGATCCCAGAGTGTTAGCCCATAATGCTCCTTGCCTTGTCACCATATTTAGAATTCTATAAAGGAGTTAAGCAGGTATTAAAATCTTTAGCTCTGTGTTTACATTGAGGCAGTGTTTATGATAGCAGGTGTAATGTGTTCACACTACACATTTAATAATAAAACTGGAATAATGAACCAAGAGCCATTCAAAACAAAACAGTAAGGAAAAGCATACAGCTTAGTAATACATAATCTCCTCTACCACGCATACTACAAATAGTCATGCAGGCAATACTGAAAGCAAATGTTTAGTCCTGTCAAATCTTAAGAAAAATATTTCTTTCTTTACAAGCAAAACTTGCCCCTTACCATCAAATCTCTTCCCTTTAAATGACTTTCTAGCCCCAGTTGATAAATGTTCCTTACATGTTGACTACACATAGCTATGGAGAATGACTGATCTGCTTATGTTGACTTCACTGGTTAGAAGAGCTCCAAGAAGGCTAGAATGCTCTTCTAGGAGGTGCAAGCAATAGTGGGACAATGTGTCAGGGAGCATGGTGATGCCTGAATGAATGTCGTGGGTATTAAAAGCAAGCCTGAACCAAAGCAAGTCAGGAAGACCTTTTGCATTTCAGTTTGACGAACTTAGCACCCAACAAAAGGTAAAGTACCCTGAGTATTTCTGTATGTATGCTTCCAGACTAGCACTAAAGAGGGAAAGCAAATCTTTAGCGCACTCTCAGGGAAGCACAATGCCACTTCTTTCTGGCATCAGCTGTCTCCAGAACGGTGACAACAGCAGCCAGAAGAAATGACTGATCCTTATCTCCCAGCAGTGTAACACTATCACAGGCACAGTACTGCTCTGGACAGCTGACTACCACTGGAACTTAATTTATCATTCTAAGTAATGATAGCATCACACATTATGTACCTTCTGATATGAGTTCATTTTTCACTATTTATCCTGTTTTATAATTTTTGTTAGGAGACATAGGCCATTACTGAATAGGATTAGGTAATGAACTAAACAATAATAGAAAACTTAATTTTTAAATGAGAAAAAAATCCAAGAGGCTAGAGTATTGACAATCTCCTCATATTTACAACCCCCACCCCTATTTTGTTAACATGACATCAATTCTGAATTGATGAGAAAATTCATAATTTTAATAACCATGACATACTGTGAGATACTTGATGACAGGGGATCAACAGCAAAATCAAAATTCATCAAAAAAAAACCCCAAACCTGTGTAGATTAAGGATAAATTTTAAGGAAATATAGCTAGGGAAGTCTCTTCCCTGCATCTGGTTAGGAAAACATGGAACTTGATACACTGTTTCAAGGTGATGACCTTCAACAGGGCTCTTCCCTTGAAGGGCAAGGACTGAGAGCTGCCTGTGCGCGGACTGCCACCTGCTGGGCTCGACCAGCAAAGTCTGCACTGAAGTCTGACATGGCTCATTCCAAATAAATAAAGTACAATTCTGTTCACCTACAACATTATGGAAGAGTCATAATTATACTTGGGAATACTTTGGTTCTACCTTTAATTCTGGAGATAGTAAAGAAGACAAAAAATATAGAAAAAATAGTTTAAAACGAACAGAGGTAGTATAAACTATACTAGGAAATATTAAATTCCTCCTCTAAAATTTCCTTTCCCCAAAGCACTCAGTGAGAGTGAAAATGGTTTACTCCAGTTATTTTACTCCTCTACTTTCCTGTGTCTCCTTCATAGGCATTGAAGTTTTCTTATAGCTATGTCTAAAACTACCAATAACTTGAGAAGCATACTGCAGGAAAAAATGTTTCTATCTTTACTGGTTAATTGAAACAATGAGGTAAGGTGGAAACATGGGAATGACAGGGGGTTCATGGATGCTGTAATCTAGAACAACTTCTACCATGCGACACTGGCTCAGCAGCACGCGCCTGTGTCATCCCCTAATGCAAATCCAGGCAGGTCCAGCTTCTGTATTTTAATCTCCACCTGGTTTTGAAAAGTTTGGGAAAGAAGAGAGAACTCACTTCCAGGTAAGTGATAGCAAAAAGCCAACTGTGCTGCTCCCGGGAATATTTCAATGTGTGAAAACACTGGTTTGACTTTCATGTTTACTAGAGATCTACTTCAAAGTACTAATTTATTCTCAAATATTTTAAGGTAAGTCAGAGAACATACTAATTGTCACTAAATGAAATGTAAAAAGGCTTGAGCTCATCATGATAACAAAAAATATTTCATAGCTTGATGAAGACAAACGCTGACTCTCATTTGTTCCCACTAAAGACACTACTTTATTTTCCCCTATATTCACATCTAACCTTGTACAAGGTGGAAGAAACAACTCTGTCACTAAGGTGTACTTTTTTTGGATTAAACACTTACTGTACATTTCTAGGTTTTGACCATGCCATATTCTGCGTCTCCTTCAAGCCAAGTCGCAAACCATTCAGCGCACCAAATGCTGCCCCTAGTTAGCATAATATCAGTTATTATTTTTTAAGAAGATAAAGGAACAAAAAGAACAATCCTAGAAGCAAATACTGAGAATAGACTTCAGCGTATAGACTGAAGTCAAAGAGCTGTCTATTAAGACTAGATTGCAGAACAAGGCACTTACAATCTTGTCAATTACAGTAGTACACAGCTGTTACCTGGACAGTCGGAAAAGTGAAAACTACAACCACCTACCTGTCATACAACATCCACCAATAGTAAAAAAGGCCAGCTCAAATCTGCCTCGAGTTTTGTTGGCTCCTGTGGGCAAAATAAATTCATCTGTATCCTGGGGTAAAACAAAACAAACAATTATTTTTGTATTTTCAAGTGTACCTGCTTAAAAATGTAGGCCATATTATCTTTTTTTCTTTAATCCATACAGTGAACTAAAGAAAAGACAGATATGACTAGTGTTTCTGGAAACCTGTTGTCTACGCTAGCACAGAGATGGAATATACTATGTGTATAATTACATAAGAATGAAAAAAAGACATAGAATCATCATAGAATAGTTTTGGTTGGAACGGTCCTTAAAGATCATCGAGTTCCAACCACCCTGCTATGGGCAGGCACACCTTCCACTAGACTAGGTCCAAGCCCCATCCAGCCTGGTCTTGAACATATCCATTGATGGAGCACCCACAATTTCCCTGGGCAACCTGTTCCAGTGTCTCACCACCCATGTAGTGAAGAACTTCTTCCTAATTTCTAATCTAAACCTCTCTTCTTTGAAAAGAAAGTTTAAAAAGTTGTTTGGGTTTTTTTTCCCTAGCTGTCCTACCTTTTTATAAACGACATCAGGCAGCCAAGGAACTCATATTGTGGATGAGATCTGGGGTTTTTTTTAATTGACTATTTGATTATTTATTACATCTTGCAGTAGGCAATACAAGACTCACTGCCTTCTGAAAACCTTCCTGTTGTCTGATTATGCAGCAGTTTCCTCACTAAGCAGCCTATACTGATGATTATTTATTACATCTTGCAGTAGGCAATACAAGACTCACTGCCTTCTGAAAACCTTCCTGTTGTCTGATTATGCAGCAGTTTCCTCACTAAGCAGCCTATACTGATGCAGTAATGCATTAAGGTTTCCCACTACTCCAACACCAAAGAAAAACTGTCTTTGTACTGAAAGAAGTATTGCCTTGCACTGAAATAAGCGATTGATTTTGAAGACAAAAAAAGCAAAGAGTACATTCAAAACTAGTGATCATCAGGCACGAAACACGTGAGGTTGGTCGTTTTTCACTTGTGCATCTTTCTCCCAAAGGGGCCAGCTTGTGTTTTCCTAAATCAGATTGGTCTAAAAATCTATAGAATGGCCTGATAATCAGCATATCTGCAGAGATAAGATGGGCCAAAGCACTTTTTCAATATGAGACATTGACAAGATGCACGTGTTGATAAGGTGCTAATGTAGTAAGATCTCTTTCTGTGCTTTCCAGTCATAGCATTATTCACCCATCATTTAACTGACACATGACCTCAACAACTGCAGGCTCAAGTAACTGGGGGGTTTTCTTAGTCCATACTTGGCACTAAATGTGGATGGCAATCCAGAAAAAATATACAGCTGTGAATACTTTATCAGTAAACTGAATCTATAATATGGTTTCTATCTTCCCTGTAACTAGATATTTGGAGAAATACACCAGTTACCAGTTTCTTACAGTTTTCACTATTTTCCAAAAAGTTAAGATCTCAACAATAAGGCTGACTTTCCCTCTGCATTCTGAAAGTAAATCTTTAAGTACTGGAGACCCTCACCCCTCCACACACACCTTCAAAGGCGATTAATTTCAGTTCTTGTATTCTAAAATATTAGTTATCTTTCCTTGAATTTTCAGAATCACAGAATGATCAAGGTTGCAAGAGACCTGCGGAGACTGTTTAGTGTGAAAAACAGGCCCCAGAAATGCATTCAGAGCTTTCCACTTGCAAAAGCAGCAGTGACCCAACACAGACAAAACCAAAGGCACACTGATTAGCAGATACAACTGTTGACCTTCAGTGTTACTTCTACAAAATTTGATGTCGTTAATACATGCATACTTATTGGATTAAGTTAAACTTTTTCAGCAACAGTTAATATCGCTGAGAAATGAAAACATTATAGGATTTAAAATTATTTTCCTTATGGTGGCCTACAGGCCATCATGTTAATTAATACTAATCTGTGACAGCTACACTATTTTGTAGAATAAAATGGAAAGGTCTACTTCAAGATGTTCTCCCTTCAGCTGGGAAATGACATAAGCAAAGCGGTATGAAACTTGCTGCTGCTGTGAGGACAGCACGTGCAATGACAAAGCATGTATCATGTCTAGGGTTTGGCTAAACACCTCTCTAAACAGATCAAACTCACCAGAGTACAGAAAGTTAATCTGTCAAAAGAGTGTAGTTTCCGGATGCTCTTACTGATTGGAGGGGCCCAGCGGAGGGCGTAAAAAATGCCAGAACCTGTGCAAGAGTGTGGCGGGACTGTATCCCTCACAGTAGGAAAGTAGACCTCCTCTTTGCAATAGTGAGAGGTTTATATTGCAAGAGTCCTACTTATCCTCTGTACTTCCTTCTAATAGATGTCATGGCTCTGCATGATTAAGAACAATACTGAAAAAATTGTTCCCTTCAACTGTTCATCAGCACAAGACTTCTGTACATACTGCATTATGAAACTTGACTTTTGAGGCCTTCACGTATGACCACACAGACGATGGAATCGAGTTCAACACAATAGAAAGAAGCCACTTTCTCACCTGTACTAGATACCTGGGGTCCAAGTTTAAATACGGGGACAAAGGACTCATTCCAGTTACTGAAAGGAAAAAAATAAAACAGAACANAACACTTTAAGACCAATATCCCCAGTAACACTTTCACGTCCAGGCAGTTAAACGCGGGCACACCTCGCGCGCGGAAGCAGTGAAAATTCTGCCGTTAAGTCGCACAACCGACTACCTCGCGCACCGGCTCACAAGCCCCTGTGCTCAGGAAGCGCCGCAGGAGCGGCGCGGATGGGATGGACGCGATGTCTCTGTCACCAGCGCCTGTCGCTGCACGGAAGCTGCCTTCCGCCCGCTCGCCAGCCCCGGCGGGGGCA
>VZZY01007278.1:437862-521226 GCA_013400335.1 Eurystomus gularis | reverse complement strand
AGGCGCGGCCGCGCGGGGGGAGGCGGCCGGGCCGGGGGCTCCGCCGAGTCGCGGTGTCCCTCTCTGCTGCTGATCGCGTCTCTGCCGTGCTTCTCTTAGCGGCGTACGCGGAAGAGGGGGCAGCGTTAAATGGCGAGAGGCCGCTTGTGCCGCTGCACGTAGCCTCCCGGAGCTGGCCTTCAGTGTCGGGCTTGAATCGCCTCTCGCTTGGCTTCGCGGAGCCGGCTTGTCCCGTGTACCCGAGCCCGGTGGTGTGGGGCAGCGCGCACTGCTTCCCTTCAGAGACAGCTTTAGGTACAGGATTGCTCTCATGGCTTCGTGCCCGATTCTTTACAAACTTCCAGTAACAGCGCAACCATCCAAGTGAGGCGCGAACCGTCAAAGGTAGCGTATGTCTTATGCGAGGGGATGGATACTGCGAGAGATCAGGGCCGTGTTACGCCAGGCTGTCACGATAGGGAGAGCTCAAGGCAATGATTGGAATCCCCACGGACATGTGGCTGCAGGCCTAGAGCGCTGCTGGTTGTGTGGGGTACCCCTCCTGACGTGTAACAGAGCTGCACAGAAAAAGTTCCCACGTGGCTTCCTTAAGTTACTTTTATTTGAAGCTAATGCTGTCAAAGTAAAACTTAAATGCACAACAAAGTACCTATTACAGGAATAGAAAGAATGCTGGGAAGGAAAAAAAAGTCATACAGGTTTGCTGTGGCTTTACTTGATGTGTTAGATCTCATTAAACAGTAACTAAGAGGCAACTTGGAGTAGATAATGGTTTGGAATTGTATGTATGTACTCCTACACAGTAATAAATAATGATCTTCTGAAAAATCAGGGTTTTTTCCTCAGTGGCAGATTCTGAGGAATGGTTTGTTTTCTGGGAATGATTTGGATAATTTTGAATAGAAATTTAGAGACCACTTAAAAAAACCCACCAAGGTCTGGATTTATTTTTTACACTGAATGTAAACTTACGTTGTCTTTTTCCTGCCTGTTACATTTTTACTACCATAAGAAAGAGTTGTTAGTAGTATTAAAGAAAAATGATGTGTGTTATGTTGGTTAAATGGCTAGTCAGATTCAAAGTTCAGATGAAAGCCATTTTGTTCCATTCTGAGGCTACTGTTATCATTTCTGTTTATTGAGCTAATGAATAAGTATTCCTTCCTTAATGCAGGTTTACACCTCAAGAGGTAGTCAGCTGTCTTTGAAAAGGTTTATTTGTCCCATGTTTTAACATGTCTCTTCAGGTTTCTTTCTGGCTGACTTTTTTTTTCCCCCTTTCCTGTAGGCAATTTGGGTTAACACTTCAAATATAAGCAGGTGAAATTTGGTAAACAGAATGACTAATATACCTCAGCTGTATTGAATCTTTAGAAATAAAAATATTTTAACTCATAAAATCCATCAAGCTATTATTTGTTGGAGTGGGGTGAAGCTGCGCGTCTGTTGAAAAATGGAATGCCTGAGTATGGCACAGGTATCCTTGTGTTTTTAATCTCCATACAGCTTAGCATTACTCCCTGGTGACCTAGTCACATGGTGGCAATTTTGCACTATTGTTTGTGCTGTTTCAGAAGAACTTAAAATGGATTGAATATTTTCTGGAAATTGCTTTTTTCATTGCAGAAATGCTGTACTTTTGATGAGAGTATTTGATAACCAGCTGTAGAAAAGTGCTCAAGGCCTTGAATGTTAGGGAACACGTTTATGAAACAATGTCTCTTAAGTTACCTCTGGCCCAAGCTACCTATGCTACAAGTTACACAACCTCAATTTGCTGTAAAATGCTCTTTCAGTAGTGACTGTTAATCAGAATAGACGGATCTGTTGTACTGGTTTTTAAGTTCTGCAGAACTACCCTTGCCATAGGGGATTTACAGATTTTTACCTACTCAGTTGAAAGCAGGGAGTAGACACCTTGCACAGTCAGCAGTGACTGAAGCCAGTTGCCAAATTTTCAGAATTGCCTTTAAATAATAACAAAACAAACCCAACCCCCCTTCTTATACTAACAAAGTTTACTTTCCTGTTCTGAAATAATTGCTATGAGTTTTTTCTCCATATTACCTCTGCAAGTGTCTACATAATTAGTTTGTGTGCCGCTGTTCTACTGAAAGCTTGTCTGAACTGCAACATCACCAAGATAAGGCTGATCACATTCACTCGAGCTGAGTTGCTGCTGTAAATCTGAAAAAAAATGTGACCTTCATGTTTTGTTGCTGTTTAGGGGAGTAAGCGTTGATAGGCTTTGCAAATTGTGGATGGAGGGGAAAAGAAAAAATCATTTTCTCAGAACTTGTCACTTCTAGTGTGTGTGTACAATCTTTACATTAAGCCTCATGTTTCACAGTATGCTGTATACAAATAATGTTCTCAACTGGGTCTTCTAAGATGCCTAGTTGTTAGTTTTTTGTTGAAGTTAATGTCATGTTGCCTTTTCATTACAAAATTCAGCAGAAGTCTTTCAGGGCTCGTGGTAATTAAAGGTGATAATGAGAGCTGGAGAGTTCAAGTTGCTTTTTTTAATTTAGAGACTCACTGTGTGTTTTTAACCATATTACAAAAAATGTTGGATTAAAAAAATATACCCCACGCACCAAGCCTAGCATTTATAAAGATTATTACAGAAGCTACAGATGCTGACCAATGCAAATTAAATGTTGCATCACATGTAGTTTTAATAGTCTTAGTGTCTGGATGCTCCCTATAGTAAAGGTGATAGTGAAGACTTAATTGAGGTGTTTTTATCTTCATCCAGGACAAGTTTTCTTATTCATATGCTATCATGTAGTTTTACCGTGTTTCATGTAATAATGTAGTGAACTGTGATTTTTCAGTTTGTAAACAACGGACAATTACCAGTTGGCTGGAGAATAAAGGACCCAAGACAACTGAATCCAAAAGGTAAAATGTACCACCTACCTATTCAAAAGTTGTGTTCTTTGAGTGGGCCTGGGATAGCACACTATGTCCTAGTCAACAGCTCTGCTTTATTTTTGTTTAATATAGGGCAATAACAGTTATCTTTGGCTGATGGCTCTGCATTCAACTCACAGTTCTGCTGTTAATTTACAGACAAAAGTCTGCTTTCATTCATCTCATGTAATTGTAATTGTAGCATAAGCATGTGCAGCTTGATTCAGTTTGGCCTAGAGTTTACAGATGCTCAAATACACGTTCAGGTTATCTTGGGAAACTTACTATAAAAGTTTTGCTGCTGAGTGGTGCCAGGTAAAGTTTGGTATTTTATGCTATTGTAGTCTGTCAGGAGCATTCACCAAGACTAGTTTCTTTTTTAATATTCATATGGCATCTAAGTATTTTTCTTTATCAATGGCCTGACACAAAAATTAGTACATAAGTTTGAAATGACTTTCCAGTGTCTTCTTGAAAAGTTTCACCTGCTTATACAAAACTCGTGTCATTTTCCTGTGTAGCTGTTAGGACACTTTTTTCTCCTCTTCATGTAAGACAACACAGGACAAATTAGGTTATTTTTATATTTAAATATAGTAATTAATTTAATGTGTCTTGATTTTTATTATAAGTTCTAAATATATTTTACTCTTATCCTTTTGTGTTGTGATTTTAATTTTTTTTTTAAGAGTCACGGGCTATTTGTAAAAGTAAGGAAGTAATAGGGTGTTTTTGAGACTATGGACTACCGTGTCCTGCTCTTCTGAAAGATGAGTTTGTAGCCCTGAGGGAATAGCTCACTGTATTTAACTGGTTCAAAGGGAAGTTAAGGAGGTCTTTATCAAGACTTCTAACTTTTTTTCATCTGGAGAAAATAACTAAATAATAGCTTAATACTGTTCAGATTTGAAATTAAGGATAATGAATCAATGGAATAGATTCCTAAGGTGGGCAACTAATTCATCATCCTTTGGAGCCTTTAAATGGAAATAGATTGTTACTGAGCTACATTCCTCAGTGCAGTAAAACTTGTTGGTCTTGGTTAATGCTCATTTACAGAGTATAATTGCTAAAATTCTGTAGCTTCTATTGTATGCTTATAGTAATTTCTTTTATATATGTATATATGCAGAAATTTCATTTGGAGATAAGACATTCAATTCCCTTCTCTTCCACAGCTTACACAGCAAAATTAATAACAATACTGAAGCAAGTCTCAAGATGACTTCCATTAAAAAAGATAACTTCTGTGAGCATGATGTGAAAAAGCTAGAGGATATTTGTCAGCAAAACTGTTCAAAAATATCTGTGGAAGTTGGTGCAAAGCATGTAAATTTGCCTCAGATGGGCAGCATGTATAACTGGGAGGCTGAGGACAAAGATCCAATCTTAGACACAGAGCCTGTGAAGGGGACACAGTCTGGAGACTTCTTTAAAAATGCCAACATAGATCAGGTGCACAAAACTGGCAAGCAGGCTCAGAGAGTCTGTGAAGAAAATAGTGACAGTTGGACTCAGAGGAAATTGTCATCAGGCCGCTCTTTGAAAACGGGAAATACAAAACTTTCTTCAAAAGACACCGAGACAGATGGACCAGTGGCTTCATGCAATTCACCGAAGCTGAAGAGTTGCAATTCTGTCTGTTTAACCAGTGAACAAGAAGAAGGGAATGTAGTTCCAGAAAGTCCACTTTCAGATGCTGGTTGTGATGCTTGTATATCAGATCTTGGAGGTCCTGGGAAACTGAGCAAATGTCAGAGCAGTTCAGGGGATTCACCTGCTTTTGAGAAAGAAAGTGAACCAGAGTCACCAATGGATGTAGATAATTCTAAAAATAGCTGTCATGGGTCAGAGGCGGATGAGGAAACAAGTCCATTTCTTGATGAGCGAGAGGAGATTATGTCAAAATCCGTAAACAAATCTTTTAGAATTCAATATGGGGATGCTGAACTGGAGTCAAGAAAGTCACGATTTTCTGACAAGGGCTGTGAAAGCTTTGAGGAAATAGATAATTCTGTTAAAGAGGATGGTCAGCATACAAAGTCACCAGGGATCTCTCCTGCTTCAGCATCAGAATGCAAAGGTGCAAAACAAACTGTGAAGAGAGACTCCAAAATCACCTCTCACTTCATGAGGATACCTAAAGTTGAGGAGAAAAGGTAGCGTTCTGCCTGCCTCTTCATCTGTGTTTTTCATGCTCAAAAATTTCATCTCCTAGGGATGTAATTCTCCCCTTGTACTAGGCTCTGGTGAGGCCTCACCTCGAGTACTGTGTGCAGTTCTGGGCCCCTCACTTCAGGAAAGATACTGAGGTGCTGGAGCAGGTCCAGAGTAGAGTGACAAGACTGGTGAAGGGGCTGGAGGGAAAGTCTTATGAGAAGAGGCTGAGGGAGCTGGGGTTGTTCCGCCTGGAGAAGAGGAGACTCAGAGGAGACCTCATCACTCTCCACAACTACCTGAAAGGAAGTTGTAGTCAGGTGGGGGTTGGGCTCTTCTCCCAGGAAACTAGTGACAGGATGAGAGGGCATGGCCTGAAGCTGCGCCAGGGGAGGTTTAGGTTGGATATTAGGAAGCACTTCCTCACAGAAAGGGTGATTAGACAGTGGAGTGGACTGCCCAGGGAGGTGGTGGAGTCGCCATCCCTGGAGGTGTTTAAGGAAAGATTGGATGTGGCACTCAGTGACATGGTCTAGCTGATGTCGTGGTGTTGGGTCATAGGCTGGACTTGATGGTCATGGAGGTCTATTCTAGCCTCAATAATTCCGTGATTCTGTGAAAGCACTGTGGAGGCCAGATTGCAAAACTTATACAAAATGTTCTGTTAAGACACAAAGACAATGTCATAAGCTTGAAGGAGCTTATTTTTAATTGAGACTACTTGTGGGCTTTTTTTAAAGGGTATGTTTGTCCAGTGCAATTTTTAAAATCATTTGAGATATGTTGAAATTGGGAATTGAGACACTGTAGGAAGTTGATTTTCTTTATCAAAGAAGTGATTTAAGACAATGGGATTATTACTACTTGAGAATGAATGGTGATACAGGAGTGCTTTATGGAGTGTAGCTCTAGCATTCATTATTTCATTCAGAATACTCGAGGAAACTGATGTTTTCTTGGTGGTTTTTTTTTTTTTAGTTTCATCTGTCAAAAATACTTATTCTATTTTGTTGAACTATCAGTGCTACTATACTTTGAAATCCAAGCAAAAAATTTCCCTTCTGAAAGCAGTTGTAGAGATGTGTGTGAGTGTGTTTTGGGGTTTGTTTTTTTGGCTTTATTAATATTTTGGGAGAGAGAAGGACTGGTGGTTACACACTACAGCAATGGAAACAGCAGCCCTAAGCATGACTCCACATGCTAGGTGTTGTGTAAGGACAAAAGGTTAAGCTCTGCTCTGAAGAGCTTAGATTTCAGGGGGAGCTGAGAAAGTGAATAAACAGCAAAGGAGTAAGCAGAAACAGGAGGAATGTGTGTGTTGGTGTAATAAGCAATTATCTTATTAGACTGAAGTCTTTAAAGTAGGACAAGAAAGTTGTTTTGCAGACCTTTACTGGGAGGTCCTTTCTGGATGTGAGGAGCAGCACAAACTATCCTTTTCAAAGTGAGGAGGAGAACGGAGGGTGGCTAACTAGTGTCAGGAGCCTGCATTTGAGAAATCTTAAGAGATAAGTAGGCTGGGAGTAGATCTGGAGAGCAAAAAAAGGTAGTGTTAGGAAAAATGGATGAATAAAGAACTTGCTGAAGTACGGAAATGAGAGTGATAAAGTGTAAAATGATGTATTTAGGGAATACACTTTTCACTAGTTTAAATGGGTTGCTGTTGTAGCAAAGCAGCAGGGGTTGCGTTTGTCAGTGCTAGAGCATCACATGTTACAATAAATCCATGTTTGAGAAGGGAAACTTCATGGAAAAGTTTTGCTGTGTGGATAGATCAGAGTCCTAGCAGCACCTTACGGAATAGTCAGTAAGGTAGAGTACGAGGCTGTAGAGAGATTTTTCCCTCTTCTTCTTGGGGCCTAAACAAAATGATGTGAAGGCTCTAAACCTCAGTGCCAGGCAAAATAGTGGTGTTGCCTATAGTGCTTAAGAGGTTGATTAAAACATCTTAAAGCTTTCCTTTTGGCTTTCATTAGCCCAGGCCTACAGCAGATAATAGGGTGGCTCAGATCTTAACTTGCAAAGAAAGCAGCAGTAGTGTATCACACAGGTTGCAGTCGTCATTAATGCTGTGCCAGAATTATCCTTTGGCTGTCCCCGCTGTCATGCTGATGTGGCTACACCATTTGCTTGTCACCAGCCAGCTTGAGGCATTGTCTGTACCTGAAGTTACTGGCTTATGCGTAGACGCAGTGAACAGGTTGGACAACATCTTTATCCAAGGGTGGAGTAAGTTCGCCAAGGGGAGTTTCGAGGTCTAAACCGTACCTCAAAGGATAGACTTTTAACTTGTTTTTGCATTTTACTCTGAGAACTTTCTCTTGCTTGAGAAACATCTGGTATGTTACATCAAATGTATACAGCAGGTTCAGATTTTTTAGTCCCCAAAATATCGCAGATCCGTGCAAATACCTTTGGTCATTAAAGAGGATTAGTTAATCTGCTCTTGCATATATTTGAATTTTGCAAGTGTTGTTTTGGTTACTTTTAAATTTCTACTTACATTGCAAGTATTGTATGGCTGGTATGAAAAATACAACCCTAGTGATAAACGGTAGTTAAGAAGTTGGTTGGTTTTTTTTTTAGTTTGAAGAAGGGATATGTGCATCTGTGCATGCACATGTTTGTTATCTAACAGTTGAGAAGGGGCTGTAGAGGGTATCCTGACAAATGCTGAGCGAGAAGTCTGTCTCCTGTCCCTGGATAAATGGATCGTGTTGGGAAAGCACATGGATCTGCAGAGGAGAACCTTGTCTTGCTAACATATTGCAGTTCTGTGAAGGCATTTGTAATCTTTAGAGAAGAGTGTTTTGTTAGACTTCATGTACTTACGTGTGTCGGGGAGAACTTTGCCGGGGGGATTCCCCAAATAAAGCTTTAGCCTGGGGCTGCAGCAAAGGCTTGCAAATAAACTGACTCTGTTATAGATGCACCCCTGGAGTGGAAGTTCATGTATTTGCCTACCACATTTTTCAGTGGAAATAAAATGTTTCAACATATTTTATTTTGTCAGCAGAAGAGAAAAGTGTGAATTCAAACCCCAGAGGCCAGGAAAGAAGATTCCTAAATACATGCCACCTCCTCTTCCAACTAACAAGAAATGGTTTGGGACACCGATTGAAGAGATGAGAAGAATGCCTTTGTGTGGCGCCCGTCTTCCTCATCTGCGACCCTCAGCCAATCATACAGTAACCATCAGAGTATGATAATTCAGTGCATTACCTGAAATCAGTTTCTTACTGAATTGCTCAATATTATGGAATGGCAAATGTTAGTCTAATAGTATTTGCAGGTTGTGGAAATCTTTCTTTACCATCCCTTGCAAGCATACTGGGGCAGCTGTTTTTCCTGAAAATTGACTTTTCTGATGGACAGAGTTTAGGATATTAAGAACTAGGAGAAATGTAATTATGGTGTTACTGCCTCTGGCCTCTTAGGGACAACTATTTTTCTTTTGCATAGATATGTGTGTACTTCCTTGTCTGAGTTGTAAACTGTGGGAATTTAAATATGTCTGCAAGTAAAATTTGTACTTCAGCATTTTCATGTATTTTCATTTCAATATGATTCTGTTTGGGGTTCAAGATGTACAAAAGGCTCAAGATATTCAAGATATGAAAAAGACAAAGAATGAAGAGGAGTTTCTCACAATTCCACCACTGCATTTTAGATGAGATCTGATATATTTGCCTTTAATCCTTTGGAGTAGTATGCGGTCAAATTACTGTTGAACTAAAACATGTGACCATAAGCCTGTATGGTCATGGATAAATTACAAACAAAAGAAAAGCACATTAAGTTTAAATCTAAGTTTTGAGAGAATTAGTGCTGCCAGAAGGCCATATAGCAGATTAAGTCTTTAAGAACATTGCGTTATGTTTACATTACTGATATTCTGTGTGTAAACTTTAAATATTGCTATATCTATACAGAATATACTCTTCACTGTTAGGTTAAAAAATGTCATTTCTGCACATGGCTATGGTTAGGTTTGAAATTACATTTTTGAAAATATTTGGTTGAAACTGTGTACATGCTTAAATTCAGAAATGAAGAAGTATTTAGCTGATAATTGGACATAAAATAATTGCATATATTACCTTTATTTCAGTGTGTTTCAAGAGGTAAAATGATAGGTGGTGTTCTTTTCACCAGATATAAGAGTAACAGTACTGTTGAATCAGATAAAAAAATTGGATTTTTTTTCTAACTGAATATCTGTCATGGTTTGTAACTTACCCATTTCCAAAAAGGATGGCTGTAGATAAGAGCTTTTTTAACTATTTTTTTTGCTTACTTTTTATTTCTTCCATTTAAAAACCTGAATGTAGTCTGAGTTTTTTTGCCCCTTCCTTTTTTTGTTGCAGGTAGATCTTCTGAGGGAAGGAGAGGTGCCTAAACCTTTTCCAACTCACTACAAAGATTTGTGGGACAACAAACATGTTAAAATGCCCTGCTCAGAACAAAATTTATACCCTGTAGAGGATGAGGTAAGATAAAGTGTATACAACTGTGTAGTAGGTTTGTTTACATATAGATGATTTTTAAGTTTACTGCATTCACTTAACTAGCAAATGGAGTGTATGGAATTGGAAAACCAAATAGATGAACATACCTCGTCTGAAAAGCTGGATTTTGGGTTGAGATGCTGTGGGCAGACTTCTTCAGAAGATTTTTTTCTTTTCCATAGTAATTATTTCACCTAGCCATTGATTTGATAGTGTATTTCTGTACTTGTTACATATTTGTATACTTATGTATTTATATGTTATATATTTTTCATGTGAAGCAATTTGGGATGCCAACAGATGTGAGTGAATTTGTAACCACATTGTAACATGAGGTGTTGCTGATATTTTGAGGTGTATCTGTCTGCTGTTCTGCTAAAACAATGGTGGAGAGGTTAGAGTTGGCCCTGCATGGTTTACTGATCTCGTATTTCTTGTCACTGCTCGAGACTTACTTAAACATACCCACTGAAATACTGCAGACTGAGATGAATACAATGAGCAAGTGTGTCCTATAGCGAGGACTGTGTAATGATTTTAGATACTTGAATCTGGAACAGAGTTTTTATAGCCTCCGGGAAATACTCTCAGTCTTTTCATTTACCAATTTTACAGATACAGTATAAAATGAATTTAATTGATGCTTCAGAGATAGCGTTGATAAGATCTTTGTTGCCAGTTGAGCAAGATGAGTTATCTCTGCCCTTGTGGTAGTCTCATAAGAGATATCATTGTTGCTTGCGATGGGCAGTAAGACTTCCTGTCAAGGAAAAATATCACAGGATGTCTTAAATTTGGGTTGGCACAAGAGTCAGCCACAGCATTATGCTTTTATAGTCTGTGCCCTAATTGTTCTTAACGTTAAATTTTTATAAAGTTGGTTCAATTTATATTTTTGACTTGCGGATTAACCGGTCATGTTTTATCTGCAAAATCCACTTTCTTCACAAGGAATGTGCTGAACATTATTTGTCCTTCTTGAGATGGTGTTAGAAGAGAGAGATGTGTATGCTGAAAAGAGCTCTGTGAATTTTGTGAATGCTTCAGTTGAAAGAACTCTTAAGGAATTAAAATGCAGTGGCCTATAAGTTGCAGAAGAGTGCATTACAGTTATTCAAAATATGTGGTTTATTTTTCAAGAACTTCACAAAAAAAAGCAAACTATTTAAAAATGTGGCAAGGAAGACAATTATTAATAAATATGCTTTTCTGTTTTGAATAACTTAATCTGATGACTTTGTTTTGGGCTTTTGTTTTAAAGAATGGAGATAGAACTGCTGGAAGTCGATGGGAGCTAATCCAAACTGCCTTACTTAACAAATTTACTTGCTCGCATGATTTGAAGGTAAGCTTGTCAAATTGAAATGAAGTCTATATACATATAAGTACATTCAGGCTCTGTGTGCGATTTGTGATTCTGGCTTAGTCTTATTTGTTTAATCACTTACAAAAATAAATTTTTAGAAAATCTATGCTGTTCAAGGGATTCCCTAATGAATTAAGGGTCTTAGTCTTTAGTGTTACCACTGAATTTATTAGGTATTATAGAATTGAACTGTCTTTTATAAGTCTACACAAAACTGTGTTTGTCCAGCGGTATCTACTAGTTTGTGGTAAAAGTAGCATGTAGACTTTTTCTATAACCAGGTGAGGGAGTTTGGAACAGTAGCTGTTCACACTGGTGCACTCCACTAAAATTGCAACAGGCAATTTGTCAGGCTGCTGACAAAAGTCTGTAAATTTTGGAGACTAATACTCTGTTGATGACTCTTACAGTTCTCATTGGCTTTTAATGAATTGTGATTTGGAGTGGATTAGAATTGCTATTATGTTTTTTGTAAAGAATAATGTAATTTAGATTACACCTGAAAGGCAGGGGAGGAGGATGGTGTGCAAGCTACAAGTAAACTTTAAACAAATAAAGAATGCACCCCTGGCAACTACTGAAACTTCCCTTGATAATACTATTTTATTTGGCATTTTTTTCTTGAGAATTTTTTAAAGGTGGTTGTTGTTGTAAAGAGTGTGTTTGGTTTTTTTGTGGTTCTGATTCTTTAAGTTTGTAAACTGGTAAAACTTCTGCCATAGTGCTGAGGGACACTTTTTTGGGTACTTTTTAAAGAAAGCAAGGATTGGTTCAGGAATGTTTATGCTGTGTGTTCTAGGCAGATCCAACCTTGCCTTATCTTGCGTTGTGCTAGGAGGAAAAACCTGTAGACTAAAGCTTGCTCAATGCTGAACCTAAAATACAGGATTCGGTATCGTGAAATCGCACCATTTATGGGTTTTGCTAGGCTCTGTCACAGGTTTTTGCCACTAGATGGTACTGTTCCTTCAAAAAGGAAATGCCATAAAATCGGTTTTCTTCTGTTGAAAGTATCTCTAAGCTTTATTTTGTTGTGCTCTTTCCCTAGGAGGCTATACTGAGATACAACGTTGCTTATTCCAAGAAATGGGACTTCACTGCTCTTAGCGACTTCTGTGAAAAGGTAAAGCAGGTTGATTTAAAATACAAAGCAAGGTAAAATAGAAGTGATTACTTTGTCCATATGTCTCAATGCTTTTGACTTCATTTTGCTTTTCAAGAGTAAAGGTTTTGCAGTCATCACCTATGTGGCCAGTTACTTTGCTGGTAACTTCAGCTGAAAAGAGAATGATACTTTATGAACTGGGTTCATGTTAAATCTTAGGCAGGTAATTTTGGTGCTTCAGTAAAATACAAGGTTACTGAATGTAAGATGAGAGAAATGCCTTTTCTCTGCTTTATGGTAACCAGATTTATTGATAAATTGTATTCATATTTCCAGTGTAGTGGTTTCTTGTTTTTAAAAGTGTTGCTTTTTTTTTCTAACTTTTTTAAAACAAGTTTGATGTTATATTACAGTGGTGTTTGTATAGACTGTGCTTTGCTGGTCTAGTAGCAAATTGTACTATATGCTGAGATGATGAATTTGAACTGTAGAGCCTTTGAAAGATTGGGGTGGCTTTTACAACTTCATGTTACCTTCCTGGAAGAGGATGGAAAAGAAAAATGAATAGTAGATTGCCAATGCAAGTTGGGCTATTATTAACGTACATCTTGACTGACATTCAGAAGCTATGCTGATTAAATGAGATGCAATAGAAATTGTTGTATTTTTCTTCCACCAACTCAGAAGTGCGTTTAACGCACGTGCTAGTTTTCTTGAGAGGGGCTTGCTGTATTAAGGTTCAGTGGAAACTAAATTTTATTTGAAGTTAATTTTGTTAGTTATCTATGTTTAAAATAGATGTCCACTTAATTCATGTGATAGAGGAACCGTTCTTCCTATTGCCTGTTTCTGTTGCATATAGGGACTACTATTTTACAGAATTAGTTTTGTTTTGCATGCAACACAGTATTGTTATTGCTGACAGAAGATACCGATGGTGTCGTATTTGCTAGCCATGAAAGCTACTGTGTTGACCCATCTTGCCAGTTTAGTGCTTCCTCCTCTCTTCTGTGGATGTCTCTGATTGTCAGGCTGTCATGGCTGGATAGTAGAGACTGTGGACATTTGGCCTCTTTGCTCCTGTTCACTCTTGCACTAAGCAAAATTCACCTGGCCTGTTCAACTGTTCAATCTTGTTTTATTAAATAATAGATATTTAAATTATTAGAATGTTTAAAAGTATAAGCAGACTATTTAAAAATCTGACACAGGAATGTACCAAATTTGCATTGTGTTACTACAAACACAACTGATGCGTTCATATTGTGCATCTGGGAGTTCAGAAACTATGGATGATTAGATTCAGAGATTGTCAGCCAGGGAAAGTAAGTAATATCAGCTGTCTCCAGAGAAGAGAGGAACAATAGGGAAATAAACTATCTGTTGGGCATTAATCTTTCACTGGGTGAAAAGGCAGTTTCTGTCACCTGGGAATGATGATTTATCTCTGAGGTTCCCAAATGAAGGGAGGAGAGCTGTTTCAAAATACAGATTGTAGACCAAGGTGAAGAGTGTGCAGCAGTATATTAAATAAGGAGCAGTGAAGCACTATAAGACAGTGGCTCCTTGTAGACCACAGGAGTAAAATCTTACCCTGACTCTGTTTATTGAATATATTGAATTTGGTGAACAGAACATGTGGAGGGGATACACCATGCAAAGAGGTGTTTAAATCTTTTTCTGTTATTAAGGGGTGGGTGAACTCTTCAAGTTCTGTAAATTAACAAGGCACCTGCTTTCAAAGACTGTTGGCTTAAGCAGTCTGCTTAAGTGAGCAGCTATTGAGTGACCTCATTAATGTTTATAAATATGTAAAGGGTGCATGTCAGGAGGACGGAGCCAGGCTCTTCTCAGTGACATCCAGTGATAGGACAAGGGGCAGTGGGTGCAAGCTGGAACATAGGAGGTTCTGCATAAATATGAGAAAAAACTTCTTCACGGTGAGGGTGACAGAGCACTGGAACAGGCTGCCCAGAGAGGTTGTGGAGTCTCCTTCTCTGGAGACGTTTAAAAACTGCCTGGACGCGTTCCTGTGTGACCTGATCTAGGTGATCCTGCTCGGCAGGAGGATTGGACTAGATGATCTTTCGAGGTCCCTTCCAATTTCTAACATTCTGTGATTCTGTGAAGAGTTGAAATCCTCTGTAGAAATGGCCTAAATATCCTAGCTGCAGTGAAGTACAGCTTTTGGAGTTACTGTATTTGGGAGTGCATGATTAAGGGCTTACCATGGGCTTGTGTATTTTCTTGTTATCTCATGGTTTTAAGTGAATAGGGGGAACTCTTTCAGGTCATGTTTGCTCAGCAGAAGTTGCGAGGTTTGGTTGAATGGAAAGCTGGCTTGAGTTGTCAGCCTAAAGGGAGGGGCAGCAGCTCAACAGAGGGAGAAATAGTCACAAACATATATTAAAAGAAGAAGATTAAAGCAGAGTCTATAATCCTCAAATATCTATTTATATTCTTGGGCACTATCGACTTCCAATACATTCTTAACCAAGAATTCTGTGGTCTGATTGAGAAGGGAGCTGGGTCCACCTATCTAATGGTGTCTGTTTTAGCGATTCATTTAAGGCCACTGTATTCAAATATTACTTCGATAGGCCTGTGCATAGTAAATTATAAAGTATCATCTGTTATTGTATCTTCTGCTCACCTTATCTACTAATGTTTTAAATACTTTCATATCAGTCTTACATTATGTTTCCTTTTTTGGGTAGTTTCCTTGCAAGTTACACAACAAAAGGCATTATTTTTAAATCCTACTTGTAGGATTCAAGTCAATTTCCTTGTAATAACAATAATAACCATGTTCTTCGACAAATTTATTTTCCTTTGAAACACTTCTAGCATTCTTAACTGATGAGAAATAAATATCCTCTATGTGAGTCAGGATTTTTTCCAAAACAGCATACCCTGACATGTACAGGCTGACCAGTTTGCAGTTTGTCCAGTGTTGTCAGAAGAGGGAGCACTCACCCTCTTTTTGAAAGATTCTTTTGGATGCCAGTTAATGTGTGGAAGTAAAATTCCTGTTTGTGTATAGTGACGTAAATATGGGAGCTTGGGCTTCTCTTGTTTCTTTTAAAAAGTTCATAGCACCCATCAGTAAGTTATGTAAAGCTCTCAGTAGCTTATTTGCTTCAGCCATCTAACAGTTTTGTGGTCCTCTGTGGAATTTCCACACTGTTGTATTGATTTGTTTTGCCATCTGTGTGTTAATACTGGCAAACAGGCTTAGGATTTATTGAAGTTACTACTTAGTGGGGGAAAATTATTAATGCTAACATTTTTCTTCTTACTTGAAAAATTCTTGTCATTAGGAAGTCATTCTTGCATCTATTTTCCCAGAACTTACCTTGAAGCCAGACAGGAAATAGTAAAAAAAAAAGGCAGAAAAGGAAACTGCTGTGGATGGAGATCTCAGGACCCACAATGTGTTGTAGATAGCTTTACTTACATGAATGATGATGGGTTGGGAATTTATTACATGCTTTTGATCAACAGTGTTACCTACTGCAGTAGTGTTTATTTTTTCTTCTTGTAGATCTGCCCTTCCACTTCCAGGCAAGACCAAATTATTTTGCTTTTTCCCCAAGTGCATGAAATAAAAAGTCTAGTCAGGTCATTCAAGGCTTGTGTCTTACACTAATCTCCAACAACAGCAACTTTACTTAAAAGGAAAAGCAGGGCTTTATCTTTAAAGACAGTTACATGGTCTGCTGCCTCAGATTGGGCCTGTTTGTTCTGGACATCCTTTGTTTTTATTGTATGGCATTAAAGTCCCTTAGAACTTAAGCATAATCCTTGTTAATGTTGTTTCATGAACTCTTCCTGTTATTACTTGCATCTGTCCTGCTCTTTCAGGAACAGAAGAGTGTTTAAATCTGAAAATGACATGGTATGTTGTAAGCAGTGAATAACTTACTTTAAAGGTGATCCTTTAAAATTAAATTTTAGTTGCTTAGTAAACAAGAACTTAAGTCAGCAGAATCGGTTGTGAAGCTTCAGAAACCTTCATAATATAGAACCTCTGCCATAAAAATTGGAGCTCTTTTGAGATGGACCAGTTGGTGAACAAACTCAAAACTGCTTTTTGTCCTTTACAGTAGAGCTGTATCAAGCTGAGTTGTTTGGTCTTATCTAAAATTTGTGAGACTTAGCAGCAACACTAAATGACAAATTTCCTGAGAATATACGTAAGTCAGACACTTAAAGTGCCAGAAAGGAACTCTGTAGACTAGGAATCAACGGGTGCTTTTATTGCTCACGTGGTTTCATTTCAGTCTTCTTCTAAACTCCTTTGAAATCTGGAGAAGAACTGTACCGTTCACATCATTTTAATGTCAGAAAACAAAGGAATAATGCTTTTATGCTTTACAACTCTTACTTGCAAGTTATCGAAGTTAGAGGCTTTCCTGAGATGCCTCAGTAAAGGAAAGGTTCACATTTAGTCATCTGATATTTAGCTACTGTTGCTGCTTTTTTGTATGTGCAAAGCATTTAGGATTCCCCAAATATTTGTTTGAAAAGTTACTTTGTGAAATAAGGTCTGCGTGCTATTCAGTGCTAAAAGGATTAAATCCAGTACTTATGCATGTAATTAAAAGGCAAACTTGTGATATCTGGTGATGACTCATGTATATTGGAAATTGCAAATAGTTGAGACATAAGTTTGATCTCTTTAAGAATTGTTGACGGAAGATTGGAGTTAGGTAGATTTGTGTGGCATAGACAGTGATTGTCTCCAAGCTTCTGAGAGGCATCTGAAAAATGGATCACAATACATCTTGCAGATGTTCACATTGTATCCTTAAATATTTTTACTTGTCTGGACTTTGAGCTTGATCATCTTGGTTTGTCTGTGAAATGGAGAATATACAATCAGCGGAATCAGGAACGGTGTAAATGTATTTAATCATTTCCATATGAGAAACATATAAATAAGCTAGGATTGCTTCATCTTTTTATCTTAGTTAAGAGAGAAGTGAGGAATGGGTGTAACGGTGTCCAAAATGAACGTAAGAGAAGGTGAAGAGGAAATGACTGTTCATCCTTCTGGTATAACAGTTAAGAGACACCACATGAGTGTTCCCAGCAAGTAAGGGTTTCAAAACCAGACAAAAATAATTACTTAGATACTGAAGAAAAGGGTGTGGAACTACTTGTCGGGGATGTAGAGGATGCTATGGCTTTCTGTCAGGTTTTGGAGGGATTTGGAGAAATTGCTGGTAGAAAGATCCCATTGACATCTACACAGATACTGTGATGGACTGGAAATTTCTGAAACTTATTACTGCAAGTAAAGAGCATTGTGGGGAAGTGCTGCTGATTACTTTTCTTGTTGACAGACTTTCCTACACATCTTTTGTTGATGGGCTTTATGATCGTTGTCCATTTTCATATTCTTATGACACTGCAGAGTTGAAGTTGAGAGGCAGAAGTTGCCTTGTCACGCAGGCCCCTTTGTGGCATAGTACCAATATGAAACATTGCTGACAAAAATATGGGCATCTATATACTAGTCTCTTTTAGGAGGACAAAATAATAAAGGTAATTGACATTTTAAATGAACCTCACTTGAAGGCATTTATGCCTTTTAAACTTTTTTTCCAAGCTCTGCAAAACTTTAAACCTTTGGTGCCTACTTGATTCAAGTAGGAAGACTTAAAGGGGATATGCTGTTGGTATCTTTATAAAGACAGTCTCTCAATCTCCACTGTGTAACACTAAGTTTCCAACTGTTAGATTTGGCTTTTAGTGTTGGAAAAAGCATGTGTGTGTCCGCAGTGTTCATGGATGTCTTGTGGACTTTCTGTCTTTTGGGAAAGCTGTTTGAAGACAGTCAGTCTATTTAGTGACCAGGATCTGCATGTTTGCTAGTAATTCCCATATAAATTCAGCATCTGGAAAATCCTTTTTTATTATGAAAGAAGCTGCATAACTTTTATATTTGGATTTTTCTATAAGTTGAAAGAAACATGATAATAGTCTTTAAAAAGACCAGTCTCTTCTCTTATCAATATTTAATTGCAGAGAAGAACCTTCAGCATGAAGGAAAAGAATGAATGTACAAGATCACTATATCTGTGCCCCTTTTTCTCCTTTTCTAGTCAAGCACGACTGGTTTTAGCCTCAAAACTGACTGTTAGCAGGTGTCTTTAATGGCACAAATCTCAGCTTACCCTGCAGTATGAGAAAAGCAGAAAACAAAGCCAGTTGTCAAGCTGAAGGATTACATTGCTATTTTTCTTCACCCTTTAGTTATGTTTTTATATGATCAAGAATATGGGCTTATAAGAATGTTTGTCTTCCAGTTACAGTTGTAATTCGTTTTGAAGCAGGATTAGAAAAGGAATCTAATTTCTGCTTGTTTCTTTTCATTAAAACCTTCTTGATGATTGTAATTCTGGGTGCTAGATCCTTTTATGAGTCCGGAACAGTCAGGATGCAAAGCTTTGTTACTGTCTGCTTTTACATGCAAGTGTCTACTTGTACACTTCTAGAACCTCACTTCTTAATTTTTTTCAAATTATAATGTAATTTACAAATATTTAAACTTATTAATACATAATATGCAAGATAAATATGTAAATAAATTTGTAAATACAACCTTTTCTATTTTCCATAAATACCACATATCCACATTTCAAATGCTTTGCTCTTCTAAAAGTCTGGTTTCCTTTTCTTGAAAAATTTAATTATCATAGTAGAATTTATTTTTAATTTGCACAAATCCTTACTATTTAAAGCCTAGCAATATTCATATGGTATGTGCACATACTTTCCAAGACGTAACTTTTTTCTACTGCAGGTGTTCTGTGCAGATTCCAGAATATAGGAAAATATTCCTAAAGTAAGGAGTGGTGGAGCATAATACAATAAGTCTCGTTTCTGTTAGTGAATGCTTTTGCACTTAGAAATAATTAAAATAAATAGAAGAAAACTCTTACATTTCACTGAGGAACCTAACAAATGTGTGTCGTTGAATTGCTCAGTTGTGGTGTAAACCTAATAGAACCTGGGATAATATCTACAGAATGTGCTTAGTGCATTTTTTTGTCGAACTATGGTTTCTCATTTGAATATATGTTGTTCCGTAGTATGCTAGCAGATTTGCCCTCTGGTACTTCCAGAAAATGTCAGGTGCAAGTAATTGAGTTAAGATGGAGCATACTAAATGTTTGAGAACTGAGCAGAAAAATCAGATGTTCAAAGATTAGCAGTATGTCTGCTTCCTCTCTAAGAAGAATTAGTTGTGTTTTGAGATCACTGAGCTGATTTGAATGATATTAAAAATGGTCCTGTCAATGAAACACGCTCTGCTTCAATTGCAAAATTTCAAACAGCTGCAGAACCACACAGCTTTTGTGTGTGTGGTCTTAACCTTAAATAACCATAACTTAATAACCTGAAGAAATTTTGGTAATTACGTGGACAGTTTTGGAAATTATATTTCTCTTTTTTTACCATTATTTTCACTTTTGATTAAAAAAAAAAAAAGGTAAATGCAACATCTGAAGGTGATGTGACTGTAGCATAGTCTGGTTAGGTTATGGTTGAGCTCTGGATTTCCACTCACTTGAAAAAGACCAAACTGTTTAAAGACATGTGCAACTGTTAAGTACGTGCATATCTTAAGAGACTTTTGTGTTCTAATAAGGCTTTACTCCCCTCTTGTCTCCTGTCAGGACTTGTCTTTCCTGACCATGTCAGTCTTTCCTGTATGTTTTGTTGTATGAATGATCTGCTTGAAAAAATGATTGCTGTAAATCAGTGATACTGGAATAGAAGGAATTTGAAAGTACCAAATTGTTCTGCTGACTGGGTTTTTGATAAATCACTTTTATAATTGTCTGGACAGTACTAGCAGAAGGGAGCATTGTACAAAGATGTCAGCACTACAAAATAGGCTTTTAAGCAAGAAACGAAATGTCCCGAGGCTGAAAATAGCCTATCCATTGCTCCTTGCTGGATTTCATTTTAGTCCAGATGTTTTCAAACAATTTTCACTACGTCAGATTACCTTTTAAAATCTAAACTGAAAAGGTCTTTTGAGTGTGCTGTGAAGGGTTTTCTTTTCACAGTAGTAGAAAGGAATTTATCCGCGTACTGAAAAAAATGTGAGCTTTTCTAGGGTTGGGAGCAATGTGCATCTTGTACACATTCAAAGCATTAGAAGCCAAGCATGGTAGAGGAGAAATAGCATTGAGTACTGAATTACAGGCTTAGTCTTAGTTTTCTGTACTTTCTCAACAAAACAGTTGAATATCTTTTAAGTAGTGTTTTGTAAGCACCATCACAATGACTGTTGCATCAGACTGTTGATTCAGACTTACCAGGGGAGGGATATCTACACATACCACATATAGAGTTTTAATTAGATTGCATCTTAAGTGTTTGTGGATACTTAATGCTTTGAGACAATGTGAAGCTACATCCTGAGGATCTCTTCCATAGTTTTTCACTATATTGAGAACATTTCTGTTTAAAAGAAAAAATGAACCAAACAAAAAACCCCCCCCAAAACAACCTTGTAAATATAAATGTTCTGGTTTTAAAAGCTATTTTCTGGTATTCAGTTGTTTTGTTTTGGGGACAGAGGGCTTATGAACAGATTTCTTTGCTTCCATTGGATTATGTTTAAATCATCATTTATCTGTGCTCACCTATCTATCCCAAGCGATTAAGAGAAGCTCCTTTTGGTTGTGGTGGCTTTCCTCAGCTGTTTTGTGCCTTTTTTTTTCTGTAATGCAGCTAGAATAAAAAAACTTGATGGTCAAAGCTTTCAAGAGAAATGCTCTCTGAAAAAGTGTATATGTAAGCAGGGAAGCAGTAAAGAGGCATTGCCATTGTTGGGATGACTATGAAGGAATAAATGAGGTGTATTGTAACTATATTCCTGATCTTTCTCCTGCTTTTTCAACTGGAAAAACTGGATTTTTTTGTTTGTTTTTTTTTTAAATATTGCTTCCTTGCTGAGTTTGTTATTAGTGGCCATGCATTCTTTAAATGGCCAATTTGGTCAATGTAATCTTAATTACTGGATATTTTTCTCAAGATACTGCTTGAATCTATAATACTGAAAGCAAAAAATAGTCTTTAGATTTGTTGAATTCTACATTGCTATTGTGTTATCTTTAGTTGATCCTTCTTTTTCCCCTTTTGCCGTGCTTGACTTTTTTTTGCTAATGTTAAAGAAAGAACGACTTTTATAAGGTCAATAGCTGTGTTGTCTCATGAATCTTTTAATGCTAAGGCTGACCAGTTTCCAAATTGATTGAAAAAAGTTGTAGTTAAGTGTCTGATGGCTTTTGAATGCTTCCACACTATGGTTCTTAGCACGTGTTTTTAAAATATCACAGCATTGAACTTTTTTTTTCTCCCCCAAGGACTGTGTTCAGAGAGGCAAAAGTTTTGAATGAACATGGAAATGGATTGTTTTCACCCTTAGCTTGTGTCAGCCAGATGAAAGATAATTTTTCTTTCCTCATGTTGTGGCCCTGCTGTAGAAACAAGGTCATTGACCTTTCCACTACTCTGTACTTCCCAGGAGTAACTTGAAAATATTTAGAAGGTGGTATTTCTTCCCAGGACCCTGCCATTGCTTTGGAAATGGTTAGAATTGCTTTGCAGGACCATATGGGAAGAGTCTATCGGTGACCTGTAGAGAATCAGGACTGAGATTTCTCTCATTGGTAATGAAAATGATTGAGGCTAGGTTTCCACTACCTTGGAAGTATAAACTGGGCTTCTAAAACCATTAGGAGGAGGTGGAAAAATAAAAAAATTTTTTTTTGTCTCTGATTTTATTTAGAATGTTGAAAAGCTCTGAGAGCAAAGCTGCAGTTGTTAGGGCTGATACACCTGAGAGATCATTCCAGGGTTGGATTGGCAGAAGACGTGAATGAGCCTTCAGGGGAAAAAAAAATTAAACAAAAATGAATTAACCTCTGCCTTGTAAGCTGTCTTCTTTTTTCCTTTTGAAGTGTCAGGTTTTGGTTTTGATAAATGTCAGAAGCATTCTTCTTCTCAAATAAGATTCTTCTCCGCATAATCCAGTGTTATGGGTTTTTTACCTCTTGCCTCCAAAGATTACTGTGTCCTTCCTTTGGTTTCTAATCAGACAAGTGCTCAAGAAATGGGATGGATTTGACAGCTAAGTGTGTTTCCGACTGAATTAGTTTTGTGAGGAAACTAAAGGAGGCAGATGAGAGTATTCCTTCCTGCAGTTCTGGAAGTTCATTAACTTAAAATGGGAACTAAAATCCTCCCCACACCTCATGCTTTGCTTCTAGGTTTTCAATCTTGTTTCTATCTATAATATTTGACATTGTGACAAAGAGCCTGTTTTACGTAGGCATACAAGTTAGTGGGCTGCAGCCTAGTGTCTCTAGGTGTCACGTACACTGACGGTTGTGGCACAGTGTGTTTGAGTAGAATTCATCTATTCCTTGTCCAGAAAAGGCTTTGTATGGAGAGTGTGACTTAGCAAAGCTTGGTTTGGTTTTTTTGGGTGTGTGTTAACTTAAAAATACTAGTTTTCAAAGTCGCCCGGTGAGAACCTATTTAGTCTGTTTTGTTTTGTTTTCCCAGCTGTTCCAAAGAACAGATTGAGAAAGTCTGATTTTAGGATTCTATAACGTTTAACAGCACTTAGGACAAGGATTAGGAGAAGAAAGGGAGTACAGGTTGGCAGTCTGAGGTTGGTTTACTTTCAGGTAAAAGACTTAAATGTCATAGATGGTGGCTTTATTGTTTTCTTGGCACCGAGGAGTTCTAGTCATGGATCTAGACTCCACCATGTTTAAGTGTTACACAAACGGCATACAAAAAGTGTGTGACTTCTGTATGAGACTGGACAGCAAGTAGATCAGTAGAGGCTGCCCTGGAATGAAGAGAAAATGAACATTGCTTAGTGCATTAAAGAAGCAGCCACACGTTGTGATTGCTTAAGTACGCTCAAGTTTTTGTATAAGTGTCATCTTAAAGGAAAGTATTGGTTTTTGAGGAGTGGAATAGCGAGGGAGATGCTTCAGGGTGCCTGGGCAGTTCTTCTGATTCTTCTTTTAAGAATAATGGGAAAGCAAAATGTTAACATTAGCTGAAAGCGCACAAGAACCAGTATCTTGTGGAATGGTGCAAGAGCACAGCTGAACTTTTAAAGTGAAATGAGAAACTTTGGAGGAGGGCACAGTCTATGCATTGAATGAAAAAAAAAGAAAGTATTTTAAATGCTTGTGTGTAGAACAAGACTGTTAACAGTCTTAAGAAGAAATTAAGCCTTCAAACACAAGTTCCTATTGTCCTTGTTCCCCAATTTATTTTTTTTTAATCTTTTTTCCAGCTTTTTGCCTTTCATGTTTTCCTCACCAAAATTGCAAAATTACGAAAGTTGATCAGATTTTTTCAGGAGACCATTAAAAATTGTCTGAGACTTTGTGTCGTTCCACCTGCATGTTCCTTGCATGCGGCACTGAGCAAATCTTTCTCTTTGTGAGAACATGAATAGTATTGCTTTGTTCACAGATCTTTTTTTTTTTAATTGCAGTGTTGAAGGAGGTTTAATAATGGAGCTTGTATATGCCTTTATTTGCTACACTTCCATTTGCAACCAGGTTTTTCAACTTGGAAGTATTCATTGTGTGCATCTTAGTGCCCTGTAAAAATACAGAGAGGGTTTTTTTATTTGGGACAAGTTGAAGATAGTGAAGAAACTAAAAGAAAAAAAAAATTCCTGAAGGTAGGAGAATAAATTTAGTGTAAATAGAGTACATACAAGTTTGCCTAATCTGTTAGGAGGCTATTACCACCTATAACCATATGATATCTTACAATTATTAGGAAAACTGTTACTAGAAAGACCATGTGGTATAGTAACTGATGGTACAGAGCACTTACAAACAAACAAAGTAATTCTAAGAAAGTGCATGAAGCATCATGGCTGCTGGGAAGGAAAAAGTCAGAAGGTCAAAATTCATTAGAATTGGGAAATAAAAGACACGAAGTTTGAAGGAAGCACTCTGGTTTTCCCCTTCATCTGTAAGAACAGGGTTCAGTTAGTCCTTGTCCTGCCACAAAAGCTGATGTGGGAAATAAAGCCACGTTGAAAGCATTAAGCCATTGCTGTCTTTGCGCGCTGGTTGCCTGTTGGCATGATGACTCAACCTTCCCATGTGATAGATAGAGCCATCCAGATTTGTGTTCTGTGTGTGCAGTTTGTTTGGTTTGATGAGCTGTCAGATACAGATTTAAACTCTCTACCATCGCTATCACACCATGCTACCTCAGATCCTTCTTATTAGGACTGTCAGGCATACTCGTTCATTACGTTTTGGAGGGCTGGTTTATAGTGACAAGAGGCCATTACTTATGGTGGCGTTTAGGCAGGCCTCTTTGCTGCAGTATAAATGTTCATTTTGCAAAATTGCAGTGCAAGTTTGGCCAAGAGCTCTTACCTCTGCTACGGCTCGCTGAACCATTTGCATCTTATGAATTGAAGCCCTAAGTCATGTTCATTTAATCAGTCACTCCAGTGCAAATACTGATGAAATCGCCAAGTGATTTCTTTGGCAAAAGGCAAGTCATGCTTTGCAACTCTAATTGCATATACTTCTCCCTTGGGCTATAACTCTTGCTTTTATTTAGTTCCTACGTATCTTTTTGCATGATTGGAGGACTATGAATAAAGTCAACAATGTGTTTTTGTTTTTATTTCAAATCCTGAAGGAAGCTGCAAAGGACATATATACATAGTAAGGAAAGGAGAAACTGTCAATTGCTTTAGAACAAAATTGCTATGATACTTAAAGTATTTTCCTTTATTTAAAATTTTTGACGTCCATTTCATATTTTAGAATTCCTTGAGTTATAAACAAATATTTTTTTAACAATGGAAATCTCATCCTTTTTCTTAATCTTTGCACAGCTGTAGCCTTGAAAAAGACTGTACATGGTTAAAAGCAAATTTGTGAACCAATACAGAAGTTCCTGCACTAGGAGATTTACTTCAGAGTGAGGTGCTTGTTGTAACAGCTTCATAACTAACTACAACATCACTGCTTTTTCAGTGAGAAGACTTGCAACTGGCGTCTGCCTTTGTAGTCAATTTGCAAGGGTTGTGAATGGTTCTGTTTTGCCTACCATCTACCCTGCACAACATCTAACAATGCATGACTTTTGGAGAGGCTGGTGTGACCTTGTAAATGTAGAGGAAGACTACCTACCTGACCCACCTGAAGTTAGCATTAGCAAGGAGAATGATCTCAGGAAATTGTCAGATGAACGTGGGAACGGGTGAGGTGTGGGTGTGTGTTTGGGGAAATAGTATAACGCATCCCTCTTTCAGCAAGAAGTAAGTGGAATATGTAATGTGGCTCTGAATATACTGGATTTTATACCAGTACAAGTCACTGCTTCCTGAAGAAAGTTTCCTCCTAAAATTTTCTTTCAGTTCTGTGACCAGGTATTCTCTGTGCTGTTGCTAGGTTCTCCCAGGTTGGCATTTGCATTGTGGCACATCTGTCAGATGTAGCTGTGGTGTCAGCACTCCATGTCCTGGAATCTTTTCACTTTCCATGATTGAGTGTTCTTTCTTGCTACTTTCAAAATCTGAAAAGACTGTCGCAGATAAAGCCAGGCTCTGTGTTGCACTGCACGTGGCTGAAAATAAGTAGTGAGAGTGGCTGGTCTATAAAGCTGTAGCTGTGGTAGCATACTGGTTTAGTAGTCAAAAGAGGATGAGGGCCAAGCAGCAGGGCTTTGCAGGCATTCTTTTTCATAGAAACCTCATAGGGCTGTTACCTGTACAGGAAGAGTGCGTGGCCAGAAAGGGGGAGTTATGATTACACAGATGTGGCTGTGACTCAAGTTACTTGTTTTTTTAGAAACTTAAAGCAAGGAAGGATACATATTTCTGGCTCACTGCCACTGTTCAATAATGGATTATAGCCTCAAGATACAAATAGGAAGCATAGCACTGAATAGTTGCCCAAGCAGTTACTTTTAGGGAGAAAGTTTATTAGGAAGAAAGGGGTTTTTTGTTTAGCTTTTTAGGTTTGTTTTTTGGGTGGTTTGTTTTTGGTTTTGTTTCTCTTTTTTTTTTTAAAGAGCACCTGCAGTTGAACAACAGAGTTCTTAGATTACTCACTGCAGCAGCTATTTTGTGAAGTTGTAACATTTCCAGGAAGTAGCAGACAATGTTTGATCTGAAAACTGTTGATGTGCTTCCCTGCAATATTTAGGAGACCTTTGCCTAAATAGAGGAGTATTCAAAACAGGAATGCTTCAGCTGCTTGGTGGTAGAGAACCATGCAAAACCAGGAATGTCTCTGCAAGGTCTCTGAATTTACCACTCACAATGGTAATCCAGTTGTGGAGTCCTTTAACTCACCTTGTGAAAAAGCAGTAAGGTTTTTGTGGCACACAAACCTTTTCACAGGAAAAAAAAAAAAAGCCTGCCTTATTTGTCATTTACATGTAAGAAAAAGCTGTCTGAAGTCCAATGAGAACACTTCTGGGCATTAACAGCTCCAAATTTTGAGGTTTTCACTAGTGGAGGTGTAGCTGAAGTCATGTATAGGAATAGAATAGAGAGGAGAATGTGTTCCGATACATTAGGAAAGTAAGGAGAAGAAGTAGTTAAAGAATTGAACTTCATAGCGATGCATTTTTGTATCAGAGCTGAGCTGTGCAATTGCTGGCCCTGCTTCTGTTTTTGGGAAGAAATTGTCTCATACCATTATTATATTGTTTTCAAAGAAGCATAAAGAAAAGGTTGAAGTCTTGACAGATGTGACAAAGTCCAGTGCCATAATGTGTCACCAGATAAGTGATACTGTATATTCTGTGGCAGTCAGCAAAGCATAGCAGTCACTATTTATATGTCAACTTTAAAGGGAGGAAGTGTTACCCGAAGGGGAGAGAATATCAGAATTTGACAGCCTGGTAGACATCTGAGGTTAAATGTCATCTTTTGAATAGATTTAACTTACATATTCATTTTATATATTGAGATCTGAAATTCCAGCCTTTAAATGCTCATTTTGTTACTTTATGGCACTTAAAAACAATGTGCCTAAGAACAGAGCAAAGTTTCCTACTAGAGCGGATGATGTTAAAGATTAAGTTGTAATTTTCAGTATCTGACTTATACTATGTAAATATGTAGATGCACATGCAGCCAACAACAGGAGAGAAAGAGAGGCATATTGTTTATTTCGTAACACTAAAAAAAGTTGACTTTCAGTAATAATATGTATATTACTTGGATTCTTCCTCCATTGTATCAAATGATTTTTGTGTTTCCCTAGACTTGCTGTTCTTTGTAAGTTCTTGTTCAATTTAAAACTTAAATTTAAAGCCTTGTTTGTGTGTTTCCATCAGCAGCATACATGGTGCATAGAAAGTAACTGTGTAGGTATTTGGATTGTTTTATTTTCCTTCCCATCCCTACCATAAGTTGTTTGTCCTTTGAGCATTTGTTTGTGTTTTGGTTTTTAACTTCCTAAGTGCTCTTATCCCTTTATATCACTTGGAAAGGGAGGGAATAGAGCATGAGTACTTCTGTAGTTATTTTAATGATCTTGGAAGCACAGAAGTTGCTAGCCTTCAAACAATATTTTTGCCTTGGTGTTTATGGGGAGCAGTGTTGCAGAGACTAAAGTTGATAATACCTTGATGCTGTTTCATCCATTTGGTCTGCTTTTTCCAATGTGAAATTGGTAATAAATCCAATTAGTTTCTAACAGTTCTACTTGAAAAATAATATTCTATCATTTTAAGCTGACATTTCCAGACTTTTGATGATTTTAATCTAGAAACTAGTAGAAGTTCTCAAATCAAGATTCCCTGGATGTAGGGGAAAGAAGGAGACAGAAGGCTGAGCTGTGACCTTCGTCTTCCATTTCCCAGTGTTGTGCAGGTTCTGTGTTCTGTTCTCTCTGCTTTTTGCCTTAAATGCAGCATACATTTCTAACAGGCACTAATATCTGGTGCGTGGATCCCTAGATCAGGGGAAAAACTGCTCCACTGTATGGGAAGATGAAGAATGTGCTTTTCTCTCCGTGATCTTACTTCAGGCTGTTCATGTAGCAGAATGCGAGACTTTGGAGGATATGGCTTGCTTTTGGGCTAGTTTGTGTTTTGCAACTGTACTGCTATACGTTGTTTTGCTTTTCACAGCCTCCCATTCATGTGCCTATTCTAGCTTTTCTCGGAAGAGCATTGCCCACTGTAAAGAACCTTTTGCGCTCTTTTAAAAAGAAGTGTCCGATACACGTATGAGAGTGTGGGTGGGTTCATCTAAGCCCTGGGTATATTATGTTGAGCTCAGAACTGGCAGTTGAGCTCAACTGGAGTTGAGAAGAGGACAAGAAGGGCTTGATGTGGCTTGGTCTTGAATATAAAAGCTTTGAGTGGCCTTGTGAAACATTGGTGTGCCCATTTTTGTCTGAGTGTTGTCAATTCTAGTCTCTGCTTCTCAGGAAGGATGTTAGAGCAGGTCTTTACCTGCAGCCAAAGTAGTCATAGGATCAGCTGTCTTGCAAGAAGAGACTGAAAAGATGGCAACTTCAGTATGTGGGACCAGACAGGCTGCACCCTTTAATATATGTAATCCAACAGCTGTAGTTCTTGAGGGAACATGGTGGGGGGTGGACAGCAGAAAGTGGCCAGGCTTGCATGCTCCTCTTACATAACATTTCCTGTTGCTGCTGCTGAGGACCCCTGATCTGACCCCGCAGGACGTTTCAAATGTCCTTGACAGGGAAGTGTCACAAGTACTTACCTTGGACTACGGCCTGAATATGAAAGTGAATAAAATGATGTCAGTACTTTTGTGGTTAGGTAATGATTTTTATCAATTGAGAACTTGGTTCATTGCTTTAGAAAGAGTCAAATGATAACTTAATCAAGTTTCCTTTATAAAGTGTTTAGGTGATGTGTTTTCTCAACTGTAACTTCTGAGAGTTGTTTCTGTATTTCAGTGAGTGGATTATTGCAAGGTAAAATGCAGTGAGGTACTGCAATGAAAAATGCTACAGATCTACATAAAGCTAATAAGACCTATTTTCTTCTCTTGTTTCTTTTGGATGGGTGCTGTTTTCACAAACTTTTTGTACAATTGTCATTTCTGAGGTAAAAGTCTTCCCCCCAACCCTTTCTTTTTAACAGGTTCTTGAAGATGCGGAGGCTCAACATTTGTTCCAGTCCATTCTTCCTGATATGGTCAAGCTGGCACTCTGTCTCCCTAGTATCTGCACTCAGGTATGTCAGCACAACTAGCAAAGTGCTCTGTGCCAGACCACTTTTCTGCAAACTAGCTAGTGGCTAAGGTCAAAATATCAGGATGGTGTTATGTTCTTAATAACAGCTATAATTTTTGTGTTGAGTGTAGCTGAGGCCTAGGGAACAGAGCGAACAATGCACATCTATAACGGTATAATAGAACGTAAAAAATTATCTCTAGCTGTCATATTTTTAGCCTGAACTTCAGTAACACTTTCCTTTCTATATTCAGAAGTTGCTTCCTGCTTTTCTTAAATGAAATGACCACAAAACCTTTCAGGTTTGAAAGTCATACTTATAAATTGAAACACTTGAATAATCTTAAAAGATCTAAATTTTTATTTTACTGTGTGCTTTGGTTTTTTTTAAATCCTAGTAGTATTTTCATAAAGCCTTCATTTACTTGGGAGCATATTTTATTCTAGTTAGAGCATCACAATACTGGTGCACATCCAAGCCATAACTAATTCTTCATTGTTGTTATTGAAATCAATTCTGTAGCTAGCAAAGCTGATAAAAGTGAATAGAACTGATCTGTGAGGCTGTATGATAGGTAACACATTAGCAGAGTAACAACTCTAATTTCTAAGCTCCTTTGTTACAGTTTTCTAAATTGATTTTGTTGGACAGGAGCAGGGAAGAATCTCCCTACTTTGTCGTGCTGCAAGGGTCCTACAGTAGATACATGATTTCAAACAGTATGAATATTTCTTTAGAATTTTGTTTACTAGACACTTAATGAGGAAGTTTTTGAGAACGCTGTGAAGCTTCTGAACGTAAAGACAAACAAAAGACTTGCCAGTTCACATAGTAATGCCTTTTTCTAAAGATGACGTACTGTTAGGCAGTGTAAATTGTGAAGAACTTTGTCAGACTCATTTTTTTGGTTAGACATAAAGCTAAATTTCTTCCAGTACAAAACACTGTCCAAAATTAGAGAAGCCTTCTCGGGCTTTTTCCCCTCTCTAGCTCTGTGACTTCAGATATCGTAATATAGCTTGTTAATTAAATAGCCAGAAGACAGAATTTTCATTCTGTCATTTCATTCTATATTTAATTCAGTGAATGTGAATGTAGTGCTTAGAAGAATGAAGGAAAACTTGTTTGTTTTGTGGAGTAAGCAGGGCTGTGTATTCAACAGTCTAAATTAGTAGCAATTTCTGTATTCACAGCTAAAAGGATTAAAATGTAGTTGCTCTGCTCTCCTGGAGCGAGGCTAATGATGATGGCTGAGAGTATTGGAAAGAGGTGAAAACTTTCTCCTGTCAAATGTGTTTACCATAATTGTTACTGGACTCCTTACCAGTCAGAATGATACCCCCACCCACCCCCCTCCCTCTAGTATTATCACAGAATTAAAAATAAGTAAAGGAAATGCCATAAATGTGGTGAGCAAAAATTCCAAGTCAGGAGGCAAAAGCCTGAGCAACCCCGAGCCTTGATCAACCTGATCTAGTGGGAGGTGTCGCTGCCATGGCAGGGGGGTTGGAACTAGATGATCTTTGAGGTCTCTTCCAACCCCAACCATTCTATGATTCTCTGATAGAATTGAACACTTCAGGGGTTTTTTGGTTCCCCCTGCCCCTTGGTATCTTTTTGTATTAAAGAAACACTGACTAGAGTCAGATAAAACTCCAAGCTGAGGACCAAAATGAAGCGGAACTTTTTGTTCATGCTGATTATAAAAGCATGTATAATCATGCATTTTCTGCAAATATTATCAGTGTTATTTCTTCAAGTAAGATGGAAAAAAATTCAAAGCAAGTTAAAGTGATGGTTTGTGACGTGACTTCCACATTTCTTTGTGAAGTATAAAGCATGTTTATCGTAGCTGAAGGCATTCCTTAAGGGTTCTTAGCTATACAGCCATTGAAAGTGGGTTTTTACTTCAGTTTTTAAGATTGCCCAGGATTTACAACATCCCATCTGTTTGGCTTCCCTTTCTTCCCCGCCCCCCCCTCCCCCCCCGGTTTTATTTGATAAGTTGTGTTTTCTTGGTTTTATTTGATAAGTTGTGTTTTCTTGGTCTTTCTTTTTATTATTGATTAGAAATCTGCAGTTTGTCAAGCAAGCTTTTTCTGAATTGTCTTGAATAAACTATTCTTGACTTTAATGATGCTGCTGATTAAAGGGTTCACCACTGGCCTAAATTACTCTTGCTCCCATTTAACAAATGTAATTTTGTGCTCCTGTTTTCCCTTTTAAAACAAGTAAGCTAATTTATTTTTCTCTCTCCTTCCCTCTCTTCTCTCCTGCCCCTCCCTCCCCCTCACTTTTGTTGGTAGCCAATACCTCTACTGAAACAAAAGATGAATCACTCCATCACAATGTCACAGGAACAGATTGCTAGTTTTCTAGCCAATGCTTTCTTCTGTACTTTTCCACGTCGCAATGCGAAGATGAAGTCTGAGTATTCTAGTTATCCAGACATTAACTTCAACAGGTATGCACTTTGGAATAAATGAAGCTGAAAACCCTTCAATGAAAATATTGTTGTTCTCATTTAGGCGAGAAACTCATTGTTTCTGTCACTAATTTCAGTAGTTTGCTTTCTGTCTTTTCTACTTACCTTTAAAGGACAAGAAAACTATGCGACAGGAAAGGATTTTCTGTACAGGAAGATAGGGTTAATATTAAAAATTGTTCTTGTTTTCATGTGTGTACATGCACAGATACACTCTTGCTCTGGCATAATTAGATTCCCTACCTCCTCATAAGCCATGTGTCTGCGAATGGTATATTTCAGTTGTGCTTCAAGTGTTGTACGTGTATTTAAATAAAAGGTCAGTGTTTCCCAAGCTGTGTTTCTCTTACCTCCTTTGTGTCAGCAGTGATGATCTGCACGTTAAGTCAGATCAATAGGACTTGATTCTTCAGCATCCATAGAGTCTCTTATCATTTTAAGGCAGTTGCAGAGCTGCATATTAAAATAAATCTGTCCTTTTTGCTACAAGATAGCATTAAAAGGTTTCAAGACCACAGTAAGAACTTAAAGATGCTCTGATTTCTAAACACTTATTCTTTCTTCAACTCTAGCTTACAGACAGATTTGATTAGAAATTTTTCTTTACATCTTTTGTTTTGTAAATATGCTCATTTCAGTTTTAAATGGGGGAAGAGGACGGACACATTTTCTGCTGCAGAATATTATAGTTCACATGGACTTATACGTTAGAAATAGGAGTTTATCATCTTCTGAGCACTTCCATGCAAGTCTGTGTAGATCAGCCTTAAGTTTATTAGGCAGGACCTTGGGTAGGTTATCAATCTGAAGTTTTTCTTGTTCCCCACAGTTAGCATATGTAGTGTATATCGTCTGAAAACTGAGATGAAATCTAAAAACACTGTTACCTGTGATGCAACACACTTGGGTACGTGTGTCATAAGAGCTGTGTTAGACTAGAACTTCCCAGAATAAATTGTCAGGCATGCTGATGTACTAGTGATGGTTTTGGTGCTTGCTGTCTTTGAGAGCTAACACAAGCTTCTCTGTACTGTTTATTTCAGAAGAGAGACCAGGGTCGCTGTTTTGGTGTTTATTCCAACAGTGCTGTGGGTTATGGAAGAGAAGTGTGAGTGGGCATTACTGTGACATACAATTCAGCATATTTTTCCATCATTAGTTCTTAAGAACAAATAAATGAAAAGTACCATCCATGCATTAAAAAAGATTTATGTTCAGAGCAGTGAAAGAGTGCAGTAAACTTCCACAAAGAGCTCTGTTTGCACCAGCTATGCACTTCTAGATGAATTTTATGGTTTTTTTAAAAGGACTATAAGGTATCAGGTATTGTTGTAACTTAAGCATGTTATAAATCAAGTAGTTAAACTCTTAGCAACTACAGAAATCACTGGAGTAAAGTCATCTTCTTTGTTATGAATATTGCACAGCCATGTAAAGTCACAGTAGTACAGCGTAATACTAGTGGTTGACTCGGGACAATATTTTTAGCTATTTTTAAATAAAAAAGCCTTGGCAATTTATTAGGTAAATAGTTTCCTGGCATAGACTTGGAATGACCAGTATAAACTATTCAGGATCTTCTGCCCTATTCCAGTCAGTCCTCCTCTGTTTTCTGACTTGGCTTCCTAGTGCTATCACTCATAGTAAGTTCCAATGATGTTATTTAAAAGGGATAATACAGCAGACAATCTCATGCATTATCAATGTGGGTAATGCTCAGCTTTTGGTCAAATAGGGTAAAAAGCCATTTTTATTCATGTAAGTGCAAGAATATTGTTGCCAAACTGGAGAAAAGAAGGGGAGCCGATGTCCTTTGATCCTTGAGGATGAAAAGTGGCTCTTCCTTAGTGTTTGCCAATTTATGCAATTTCTATATACTTAGTTTCCTTTTTCAGTCCTTTTTTTTGTAACCATTTGTTGGACCAAAATTTCCCCTCCTGTGTACTTTGCATTTGATAACGAGCAGTTTAGTGAAGTAGAATATGAGTTGTGACAGGTAGTGGGTAAAATAAGAGGGAATATGTTAGTGAGGGGGAGACTGACAGGATAAAAGCAAAAGGAGATTGAAGAGGTTGAGTGGTGGAGAGAGTGCTACAAGAATTTACAGTTTTCTCTCATGTTACTGTATATAACCTAACTTAGTTGAAATCTAAAATAAGGGGAGAGGGAGAAGATGGATAGTATCCTACTTATTTTTCCTCCTGTCGACCCTGAATTTTCTCACCCTGAAAAGTTACTTATTTAGTAGCAAGGACAGAGAATAAAATGTCATGTTTTCAGCCATCGTTTCAGACTTGTAAAGATGACAATGTTTGGTCCATTGCGCTGTGTATTTTCAGCTTTTGCAAAAAAGTCTTTTGTGAAGCTGGTTATATTCAAACGGCAGTTAAAATGTTTATGACTTTTTTTACCCTCTTTCTAACAATGCTTTGATGTAAAGGCTTTGCAGGCTGCGGCTCTGCTCTGTCTGCTTAGGGATGGATGTAACAGTTTGTTCCACAGAGCAACCCTTTCTCCCTACAGTATTACAGTCTGCAGATTTTTCCAGTCTTAGTTCCTTCCTCAGCATAATTAATCTGCTACATGACTGAATGAATGACTTTGTTCTTTGGGTACAAAAAAATAACCTGCCATGGATCCCTAATGAAGCAAAGTTACTGAGCAGGTGCTAGCATTTGAGGGATTTTTTTCTTTAGCAAATGTGATGTTCCTCAATTCTGCTATGCATGCGCTTGCTGCATTTGTACAAAAGGCTTCTGCCCCTCCTCTCAACTCTTTGAGACTGAAAAAGAAAAAGCTTATACAGTTGTCTTTCTAACTTAAGGCACAAATTTTACTGTCTCATGTTTTCAATTCTACACAGCAGTCATTTATCACTTCACTTTAGACAGACTTAAACATTAGTACCTTTTTAAACACTATAAAATAGTTATAATTTCTGTGTTTAAATGCTGTCATGTACCTTCTTCCCTCCCAATGTTCTCCCTGATTTAGGTTTTTATGTGGTATTAACTGGCATACTCTGGCTTCCACTCCTGCTCTCCTCAAGGTACAAATCTCTTTGACAAAACAGACAGTCAGTGCAAGATATTGAGAGTTTACTCTTTTTTTCATCTGCTTCTGTTAAGCATTTTCTGGTGCACCAGTGCATGGCTCTCTTACTACAGTGATGATGGCAAGTTGTTTGAATGCTGGTGCCTGTGATAATAATTGCAACTGATTGGAAGGAAGGCCATTGTATGTGTTAGTATTAATTAACATAAGCCATCTTTGGTTTCCCTTGCCTCTCCTGCCTGTTGGTCTTGCCAGATGAGAGGAGGAAAAAAGCGAGCATTCCCATTTTGACACTGAAGCACTTAGGTTAATAGTATGTTGTGACACTGACTGTCGATCATTGTGCTGCAGACTGAAAGTCACCTGTGTATAATGAAACACTCAGTAATTTAATTGAATTCTTCCCTTTCATACTTGGCAAGGATGGGCCTATTGTGATTCTTCAGTCATTAATAATGTAATTCATTTGAAATGTAGTTAATAAAATGGAAATTGTAGTTTAACTTTGAGCTTTAATATTTATGAATTCTAGTAGGTAGAATGAAAGCTGTTCAGTGGCCAAACAGATCATACTAAATAGCATAAAATACTGCTTCTGTTCAAAATATCAAGCTAAATTTTTCTTTTTAGAAACACTTTTATAATGTATAAGATGGAAATAGGTTGGGGAGCTTTATGCAAAAATATCCCATCACAGGAAAGAAATAATTAAATTTGACATTTTATTCCTCTTACTCATAAATTTTCTGTGGAAGTTGCATGCTGGTTGAATGTGGAGCATGACCTGCATTGACTCTTCTGAGATCATCTTCACAATTACGATGTTGGTTGCACAGTTTAAAGTGGTTTCTTATGGTCATGCTCATAATTAATCTTTTTTGTGAATTGTTTGTGGTTTAATATTCCTCTTGAAATATGTGAAGTTTAAGATTGGACTATGGTTTCTTTGCATTTATATTTTAAAGGATGCTGAAATGGATACCATCCACTGTCACACAAGGCTTTGCACTGTGGATATTTTTCTTCCCCCTGGTTGACCAGGTTGTAGACCTGTGTCTTAACACTATGAAATTTGGTAATCAACCTAGTTACTTTCCTAAATTACATGTGAAAACGAAGTATAAGGAAAAAAACTTCTGCAATCTTGAGCCAGTGTTCTGGATGACTGAAAAGGATGAGTTGTCAAGGCCGCGCTGTCTTGCTTTTACTGTGTCTTTGACCAGCTAAAGATCTGTCTTTAGCTATTGTGGGAAGTTACAGTAACTCCTGTTTTCCTCTTTCAGAAAACGCCTGTAGTTCAACTAGAGATGCTATGCTTCTGTAATAGCTCCCATCAAAGCAATTGAGGTTGAATTCATAATTGAAGGTAGTATATCTAATGACATAAGCCTGGTGGATCTTTTGACACTTATATTAGTGGATGTTCTGGTCTGAAACCACCAGTATTCCCCTAAGACTGAATTTCTTCATCTTTATCAAACAGACCTTTAAAGTAATTTCAAGTGATTGGAAATGAGGGGGGAAAAAACCCACTAGTTAAGATATATGTCTTTTATGGAATGTATAATATATGAAAGGAAATGGGCTAACTGTATAGTACATTCATGCAGGAGAATTGAAATCTAATTTACCAATAATGTAATCGTCTCTTCATAAACAACGTCAATTTTGCAACACTAATGAGTATTCTCTGGGGAATAAATGATCTTGTGACTCTGAGAGAATGTGGTTTGGACTGAGAGATGCATTACTCCTCTGAGAAGTAGTTCTAAGTTTTCTGGTTTTACAGATGCTGATCCTACAAAACTGATTGTTATACCTGCCTTAGGTATATGTCCTAATTAGCCTTGGATGGAATACTTCAAGTAGAGCATCATTTTCTGAAAAAAACAAAATCAACATTTGAGTATGGTAAATGATAAAATACTCTTCAAACAGACAATTTTTAAAGGACGCTATTCATAACAAGTCTGGCATAATTACTTTGCTGTAGTGATTGAAGTGGTACTCAATCTGAGTATTTGTCTGTTAGCTTAGTAAATATAGTAATTTATTCCAGAAATTAATTATACCTTGCTGTGGGATGTCTTTTGTTTTAGATCCTCAGGGTAAAGTATTTTACCCTGCAGTTCCTTAGTGCTGAATACGTGGAGTTAGCATCTTATCATTTCATCAAAGTCAAGTATCAATCTGACGTGTTTTAAGACTTCTAAATCACCTAAACATTTTCTTAAAACAGGTATATAAAGGTCGAAGTTACTTACCACAATAAACAAAAGTACAAAATGAAAAGTGCAGCAAATAGGGATGTGGGTATAGGTGAATATCTGAGATGGAAAGATAGATTTTTGTATCTAGATTACCAATAAAATTGCATTGCTCAAATTTTTTGCTTGTAAAAATCTTAAAAGTCACTATTTATCTAGAGATGAAGTTAAACGTGTTGAATAGTACAATGTACTGAAATAACTTTGAGATGACGACAGCTTGTACCTATGACACGAGAGTAAATAAGAAATTGCCTGTGAGGTTGAATTACTGAATGTATTGGTTTTCTCCTGCTTGATGCCAAGGGAATTCAAAACCTCTAAATTACATCCTGTATGAGCAGAGAAAAGGAAGGCAGTTTTAATATAGAAAGATGGAGTTCACGTTATTAAGTGGAAGAGACATACGCAAGGCACCAGCAAAGCAGAACTGAGGTTGCTGTACCTGACTTGTGTAAGGTTGTGCTATGTTTTCCTATTGGGAAGTGCAAGATTATTTCCTTCTGTGCTGTCAGAGAGCTCAAATTTGTCTGCCTGTTTCTTGGGTAGGATTTCTCATCTAGATTATTCTGCTTTTCCTTTATGTGAAGTCCAAATTTCATGAATTGAAGTTTTGATATTCTGAATAGCTTTACTCTTAGGTATCACTTAAAATATCTTCAACAGCCGCAGGACTTTCTAGTAAGGGTTTATATTTTATATTGGATATAAGAATTTCCCATTTTAAATTTGCTAAGGTTTCCTTATCTTACATTAAGTAATTGATATTTAAGTATTTAAAGCTGTCTATGGCAGTGGTCTTCAAACTTTTTTGATTGCACATACCTATCAGTAAAAAATTTTTAAGTATACAGCCCCAATATATGCATATTTATTTACTTATAGATTACATATATATGCTACTGTACTAATATATTACATTCTAAAACATGCACAGAAAAAAAGAAAAAAGGATGAGGTAAAGATGTGAAATAAACTATTTAGAAAATAATTTTTATTTTATGTATGGTACAAAACTGTTTTCTTCCTGCGTTCTAGTGAATTGTCTTGCACACCTACTGGGGTGCTTTGGAGACCAGAGTGGGTCTGGGGTATTGCTGTTTACAAAATACAGTTATGTAAGCAGGAATGAAACATGGTGTACTTCATTTCTCTTGATGAAGAGGAGTGTAAATGGTAGCAATGAAACCCTTCTTACAGCTCCATTCTTCATGGGAAGTCCTTGATGAGTAACTGACTGCAACTATCTTGCATCTTTTTCATTGAAATGATGCTTAAGTGATGTAGCATTCTGGTTTAAAAGACAGCTAAATATTTCTCTCTGGAGGGAAATCTTACCTAATACATAATCAATTGAAACAGCTTTCTTGAAATACTTCAGGCAAAGGATACAGGTAATTAATATAATTCCAGTTACTCCTGTGTGGGAGCCTGAATTGCTTTCATGTATTTAGGTAGTGAAAGAGATGGTTCTCTATCCTGTGCAATTGTGTGATAAGCACACATAGGTATATACACATTCCAGCTCTTACATGATGGGGTGTTCTCTCTCTGTGCACATTAACACACACATTTCCTAGACATCACACTAATAACTATAGGTAGTCCTTACCTGTGTGTGACTAAGGTTACCTTGAGCACAATTGAATAAATATGTCAATTAACATTGTGACAGAAGCCTTACCTGAAGTGTTTTGATCTACTGTGCTTAGTGTTGCAAATCAAAGCTTAAAAAAATTCCTTGATTACAAATACAATACTGTTCTTGAAAAAGGGCGAGTTTTACTTCCTCTTAGTGATCATCTCTAAGTGATTTTCCTCAGTGATTTCTGCCACTGAACACTGTATTTGTTTTTCCTTTAGGGTTCCGTGTATCATTATGAAATTTTAGAGATTGCTAGCAATTGTGAATGTTCAGCCTTTTAATGAAAATAGCCCTCAATTATATGGAGAGTAATAAAAGTTTGGCAGTAACATACATAAGCATATTTCCACCCCTACATCAAGTAAGCTTAGGCTTGAAATGCAACAAGACGCAAAAAGCAAGATGCTTGACTTATTCTTTTTTCCAAGTGTTTTGCCATTGTATACGTTAGACTAAGGCTCTGTTTAGTGATCAGCTCTGTTCTTGACGTTGAAGGTAATGGCTAATTTTAATTGTATTTTAATTTCTGCCTTAACATTCCATCCTTCCCCCTGTCCAGTCCCTTTACTGGGTGAAATTCATCTGTCCATACTACTGCCATGTAAATCCTTGCACTTTTATTGGTAAAATGGAGTTTCAGTAAAATATCTTGCACTTGCTTCGTTGCTATGTTATCTTTAGTGAGATGACACTGAAATACAAGAAACAATGAGTGTGTCTTCAACTATAGTAGTAAAGAAAAAGGCACGTTTTAGTGCCTGTGGTTGATAAGAAAAAGTACACCTGGTTAATTGTGGGGACCATAAGTATAACATTGTCTATCCATGCCTTTGCAAACAAGCACACATGAAATGCCATGGATTTAGAAGTGGGAAGTATTCTTTGAAGTATTATCCATACTGCAAATTTTTGAACATTGTTACAGTGTGGACAGCTTTCTGAGTCTTCTGATGGGTTCAGATTTCAATGTAAAGACATCATTATAGTCTTTAAAAAGCAGCGTTCAAAGGAAGCCTAGCCTGGGGATGGGAAAATACAGGCTGGGGATGGAAATACTGATACGAAATTATTTAACTGAGAGGTTAAACCACGTGATTGTAACGGTTCCTTTTGCTTGTAAAAAATTACTGGAGCCAGTTCTTCAAGTAACATAAAGGGATCAATTTAGCTCCTTGGAAATTAAATTTTACAAGTAAACTACTGTATTTTAATTATACCCTAATTGGAAAGAATATATTTCAGAACTGTTTACTTAAGCCAGTTCAACCTTCGCCCAGTAAACTCTATGCATGCCAAGGTCATTTGTGCGTAGCTCTTCATGTTATTAAATCATGTTGATGTTGCGTCACCGGACATGCAGCCTTTGAAGTATCTTGCGGGTTTGCCATGTGCCTCAGCACTTGGAAGGACTTCAGAGCAGGTTCTTCAGAGCTTTTGGCTCCAGCTTTCTAAGGTGGAAATGTTAACTGAAAATAAGACAATTTTGAGCTTGCAGTCAACGGGGCTGCAAAACCCAGCGTAATACTAACACTTTCTCAATTTTTTGTTTTCCCACCATAAAATTTTAGGAAAATGCTAAAGCAAAACAAATACACATGTTTTTGTAATAATTATTGAAATATTATGAACTGTTGCCTTGTAACTTTATAATATCAGTTTTTATTAGTAGTATTTTATTTCTCATATATAGAATTTCTCTTCAAAACAATTGAATTAAGTGGCTGAATATTTGCTAGGAAAGAGTTTGCATTTAGCCACAATGACTTGAACAATCTTCTTTGTGTAAACGACGCTGTTCACCCACCTACTTTCTTACATTTTTAAATCTCTGACCTCAAATACTTAAGTGTACCTCTGTAGAGGTCTTGTCTTCGACTAACACTGCTGCTACCCTGGCCTGGAAGCTGGAGAGTCAGAGATAAATTTGCTGCTGTGTTTGGTGATCAGCCCTGCAAGCTTTCTTAGCTCCTGTATCTGCTAAATTGAAGTTGGCTGCATGGCAGTTGGAACATCTTGTACAAAGCCAAACAGCTTACATATGCAGTTGCCAGTAATATTTCAATTACTTTGACTGAAAGTGGGCTTGCCATGCTTTCCATTTGATTTACGGTGCACTTCATTTGGATGAGTTCTTTAATTGGAATTAATGGGTTTTGGCCTTGGGTGTTTCTGTCAGGAAATTGATGATGTAGTTTCCCTTACATTTTGGGGTGGATTTTTTTTTTTTAGTAGGATGTGTCTCAGAGCTTGAAGAATAATTTTATTTAATATCTTGTGGATGCTCTCATCTAGCTTTGCACTTCGAAATAGAGATATTTGCTTCAGAAATAAAACATCTCCTGTTGCCTTATTGACCATTTCAGAAGTAATGTTCAAGATTAAAATGTTCATAACTTTGCCATGCTATGTAATCACTGAAATTAATGGGGCAGGACTGGGCCACTTTCAGGTGTTGTAAATATCACTTGCTTTTCCTGTTGCATTCACAATTATAACTATTTTCTTTGTGGTGCACTTAAGAAGGCTTCACTGCATGTGTGTGTTGAGGAGGCGGGGAAGGGGTTGGGCTTTCTCTTGTGCTTTTCCGCTTCTGACTTTTGTACAGCTTGGTAGAAGTCTTCTGAATTATTGATGTCATTGTGATATCACTTATGTGGAAATTTAAAAGAACGTATGAAGCAATCACATTCAACTGAATGAATATCAGTAACTTTAAATAGATACTATGAGAACTAAAGGCTAATTTGTAGCCCATTAAAATCTGTGAGGATTTTTCCAGTGGTCTGATTGGCTTTTGAAACAAATTCCTAATGTTTTAAAGAGCTTTTACTTGAAATAGCTGAAGGCAAGAGCTCGTTAATCTGGTTATATGAAAATATGCAAGTAATATGCTAGCATTTTGTATTGTGCAAACATATGTAATAAAAACCATGTTTACAGACAGCCATCTTTAGTTCACCACTAGCTCGCCAATAAAGGTAAATTCTAGACGCAGAAAATATGAAATAAATTAAAACATTAATCTAAGGCATGATGTCTTCAACCTGCCATAAATGGCTGTCCTTTCTGAGTGTGTTGTGGTTTGGGCATCATTGGTGGTAGGTTCCGTCCTAAACCTGTGTGCAAGACTGGTATTGCCTGCTTTTTGTTTTTAATAGACAGTTTTTTTAAAAATATTTTTCTGTTTTTAACAGTGGATTTTCAAAGAGAAAGTACAATTTGTTATGTCATAGTGAAGAAAAGCAAATACTGTGAGGAGAAGAGTGATGATGATGCAAGCTCTTAGACTAATTTCTATTAAAGGTCTGATGCATATAGTACTGACTGTGTATACCTAAAAGGTCAAAATACAGATAATTTTGAATACCACATTATTCTTCTGTCCCCACTGCTGGAGTGTCCCTCTGCAGCAAGGGATGCCTGTGCCAGAATCCAGAGCTTTTCAAAATCTTCTGTGCCGGCATGTGGTTTTTACCCAGCCATATAGGGCTAGAACAGAAATACAGATATCTCTTCTCATGATTGTAATTATAGATGGTGTTTTGGGAATATTTATTTACTGTAAGTGAGTTTTGTTTTGTTTTTTTCAGAAGCAAATCTGCATTACTCTAGCTTTGGTCCCAGAGGAGGAAGAAGAGAGGTAGTTATCATAGCTTTTAGCAAGAGAAAAGACAGGCCAATGCTGAACACTTCAGATTAAAAGAAAATACTTGGTTGGAATTCCCAACTTGACAGTGACTGCATTTTGGTGAAAAATCGTAGTGCGTGAAACCAAGTTCATCTGCCTTGCCATTGTGTTTTAGCTTGATCTGACTTATTTCAGGCATAGTTTATCAAGTTCTGGACTTCATCTGCCCAGTCTGCTAGTTACACCAAATCATGTATTGCTTTTGTGACACGAAGAACTCTCTCCTGAGAGTTTGCAACATAAAGCAAGATTTCAATTTGATGTAAAAAAGCAAAAATCTAGTCACGGCTTGATTGGGCTAATAAATAAGTTAACCAGCGTGAAGGATTCATACCAAATGAGACTTTCAGATAAAAGACAGAGATAAGTTGTGCATTTAGGCAAGACCTGCACGTGTACATACACACAAATATGTCAGCTCTTTCTTTCGTGAACCCCTTATTCGTTCTGCAAGCACAACCCCTTGATAGAGCTTGTATATTGGCCCATTTTAAAACAGGCTGCGTAAGTCTGGAATTTGTCCTCTTAAAGTCTTAATTGATGCTTTGAAGAATAAAAAAAGTTTTTAACCTTTATAAAATTAGCTTCTGCGACTTAGTATAGATTTTTGATGAAATTGATCTCTTCAGTATGTATACTTCATAAGGATTTTTGAATAATGAAAAAATCTAGTTCACTACTAAAAGCTGAATTCACCCGACAGCGTTCTGGTTTTAAAGGCAGGTTGTCATTCCAGTACATGGAGACAAATGAATAATGTTGTGTCATTCCTTTACTTAGACTGTTTATTGGGGGAAATCTTACATCCTCAGGGCTTTCACTGTATCAGACATCTCTTAGTGAACTGCCTACTCAAAGGATATTATTTCTGAAGTCGCTGCTATTCTTCCTTCCAGATAAATTCCATTATGTATTGCCAATAACAATGCCTTGTTACTTTGTTGGAAGTGAAATTAAGTAATGCATGTTCAAGTTGCTGGAAGACAGATGATGCAGTAAAAGTATTTCAGCTAACCTTAAAAGAATACATTCACTTAATGGCTAAAACTGGGACACTTCTTTCTAATGCTTAGGCTTTTACAAATGCATGCTAGAATGTCAGTAGTTGCCCTGTGGATGAAGCCGTCTCTGTTGGGGGTAGCTTCTTTTCTTTAGAAACTCTTGAAAGCAATATGTTGCATTAATTCTTCTCTGCAATTCACTGAGCTGAAAGTAGGTTAGGACATTTGGATCCTGAAGTACTCAGTATACATGTTTTCACCCCTCAGTCACTTATTTTAATCCAAGCTAGTCTGTTGCAAATAAAACTAGCAGCTTTCCCAGATGTTCATAGTGAAGTTATATTTTTGATATTACAAAACCAGAATGAGATAGGCATTCCCTTAGCATCTTCATCAGAAACTTCGCAAGTGAACAGACTTGTTACTCCTAAAGATCTATGTTGCAGAGGGGCTGTCTAGACACTTCTTTCCACAGTGCAGTATTTAAATGCAAGGCTAATCCAAGTATGTGCACAGTGGTTAAAAAATCAAGTCACAAGTGGTTGGTTGCCTGATTGCAGTGCACTACATCTCTGAAATCTAATTATTTGCTTTTATTTCTTGTTTTTCAGATTGTTTGAAGGACGGTCACCAAGGAAGCCTGAGAAACTTAAGACCCTTTTCTGCTATTTTAGGAGAGTCACGGAAAAAAGTAATGCTTGATTCTTTTTGGGGCTGCAGAGCAGATACATAAAAAGTTTAATCCCATGAAATTTAGAAATGGCTATGCAGCATTATGATGGAAGGGTGTAACAAAAGGCAGCTTGCTAAGTACACTGATATTAATGTCACTTCTTCTCATATAGAGGATGTATGCAACAGAGCTTACTCTGTTTTCTTCTGAGATGCATGAGACGATGTGTGAAAATATATAAAGATACATTTTCACCACCTTTTATAGAAATATATGAAGTGTGTATACATAAATGTGTATATATAAATATACGTATGTATGATGTTTGTAATACGTGCAACTACTTGAAGTGCCTCAAACTGAGAATGTAGATGGAACTTAGCACCATATGTAGTCATTAAAATCACAGGCTTAAAGATTGTGAATCAAGCTTCAGATTTCCTGCAGTATACACATTTAGTCCTTTGACTGTAACATCTATCGTTCTGAGGGTTTTTCTGTACTTGTGTTTCAGATTTTTCCCTTCTTATTCTCCCAAAGCAAGGCTGTTGTGAAGTTTGCCCAGTTCAAATAAAACACATGACAGCAAGGCATGAGATATCCCCAGCTCTTAGAAGTTAATGCACTATTTTCCTTGGTGGGCATAGTTAGATCTTCTCTTATTACATTGAATTTGAACATCTGCATAAGCTTTCAAAAATAGGTTTATTTTGTGGGAACCGTATCAGAGCTTACATACTGTATTTTGAGGGAGAACAAGATTTTACTGCAATAGCATACCTCATATCTGCTACAATATCCTTATGGTGTTTTTTTAAAGGACTTTTTCTTTACATGTCAGTATTTCACTGTTAGCTTCATATTCTCTCAGAAGGGTTTGCTTTAAAAGAAAGACAACTTTAAGCTATTAAATATAAAAATCCCTTTGCTTGGTTCAGTCCATCTTCAGTTCATCACTTTAATTCACCACAAATTAAACGCAGCTACATCCTGTTTCAGCTGTCAAACTTTCAACAATGTCAATAGAACTAAATCTCTGAGGTAAAAAGTAAATTGTGATCTATGTATGGGACTGAGAAACAGATATACCGTACTAGCTTTTTTTTAAACTTGAGTAATAATGTTCTTATGCAAACCAAATCCTAAATTTATGCAGCCATCCCTGACTCTCTGTGCATATTAAGTCTGTTGGGAACATGGTTTATGAAACTACTGTACTAGATTTCTTAATGTTATAACTTCAGTATTTACTAAGATTCTTGAGTGCTCTTTTCTTGAATTAAAAATTCCTATTGTATCTTTAAAAGATCCCTTTTTTTTTTTGTCCAAGGAATTGGTAAGATTGAAGTAACTTAACTCTATAAATGACTGTAATAATTTTGCAATTCTGTTGTAAATGGTAGTTGAATTCCTTGTGGAAGAGCACAGTGGAGACTGTGTCAGCTGAAGACTTCATGCTCAAAAGATGAATGCTTAATTTGTGAAATATCGCCAGCAATACCAGTGTTCCCTTATGGAAAGGCATTTGATTACTGAAAGCTCTGCACTGTGGGGTTTTTTGTTTGGTTTTTTGTTTTGTTTTGTTTTTAAGAACAAGCAACCCTTTTTTCCCTAAACCCCTATAATTTTGAAGAGAAGCACAGGATTACTTAAGGCTTTTGGAAGGACATCTTTGTGCTTTACATACCGTTTTGAATGTTTTTCACGAGACACTGCAGTAGACTTACTCAAGCAAAGAAATGAGTCTCAAATGAAGTTTTTATTAGGATGACATCACATAATAAAAGGTTGATATTTTCTTTGTTGCAAAACTGATTATTTATTTATTTTTGAGTAAGATAAGGAGAGACAATGATAATGCATCCTTTCCTGCAATGACACCTTTTTCTCTTGAGGGCAGGAGTCTTTTCTCAGTTAAAATATAGTGAATTTCACTAGCATCCTGGCAGGGCTGAAAACGGCTCGACTTCAAATCCACTAACACTGCATCTTTATTGACATAGTAGGGCTTGACTGGAAATAGGACCTGATGCTTCATCCATCCATAGGTTGAGTGTTCTGTGCGTTGCCTGTTGATACTGAACAGCAGTCGCCTCTAAAGTTCACAATTTATTTTTTTCTAAATGGCAGCACCTTTAACTTTGCTATTAAGTCTTTTCAGTAGTGTTTACAGTTTAGGTGAAAATCACTCAAGAAATAGGTTTTCCTTGATCTGGAAAAAGAAAAAATATTCAAACTGCAAAGGGAGTAGAGGAGTGAATATTTTGATCTTTGTGTTTCATGTGTTCAATTTGAGCATGGGCTGTCAGGGGAAGTTTAAAGCCACTTTTGAGGAAAGTTAAGCACTTGTGTTTCTGCCAAGAATGATACTTGTAATTTTAAAAGCTTGCCACTTAATGTAAGTACTAAAGCTCCAGTAGTTAATACATTTTCCTCTGGGGTTGGTTTGCCCGCAGAACCTACAGGATTGGTGACATTTACAAGGCAGTGTCTCCAGGAGTTTCCAGACTGGGAAAGGTAAGTCAAACATCCTGTTAATGTAATAAATTTATTAAATCACCGATAACTGAATCCCGTTCATGTGGAATTCATTCAGGCCTGGAAGTGCTACAGAAAAAAATATTAGATACGGATTATTAGTGCCATGAGTTTTCCAATATGCTTCTTTACCTGTGAAGCCAACAAGTCTCAAGTGATTTTTAAAAACAGTAGCACATCTTTGGTGCTACTGTTGCCTGAGTGGGGAGAAGAGAGAGATGACTCGATTTCGAAATGACAGGAAATCTAATGGAGTATGGGTGGTAAACAGTGTGAAGACACAAGTGCTGCAGCTTGCTGCTTAGCAAGTTAATGTGGGACAAACTTGTGTGAAAAATGCAGAACTTCCATTTCAAATTTGGGGTTTTAGGGTGAAAGAGGTGGAGAAATGGAACAATTGACTATGTTAAACATTTACAAATTGTTTCTGAAAAGGAAATGCATTTTCTTTAATCAGGGTTTTTTTTTTAAACCACTGTACATTTAAAATGTGTAAGAGGTTTGGGGTTGGATGGGTTTTATTTTAAAACTTAGGTCTTTCTGTGAAGATTCTGTAGTCCTTTCTGTACAATATTTTTCCTCAATGATAGATCTCAGAAAAAGCTGTCTAGATTGCATGTCACCTATGAAGGCACCATTGAAAGCAATGGGCAAGGTATGCTACAGGTAAGCGTCTATAACAGTTAATGTGTCTTTGTCATGTTTTTGTCATACTTTTGTGGCTTGCCAGCCTAACAAAGTTATTTGTTTATCCTCAATTGACTTAAATGACAAGATGTTACACAGTGTAAAAGAAACATCAAGATGAATTCCATGGGCGCTCTTTAATACTGTCAGTATTCCCCAGCTCATCTAGGCTTGCACGTGTACCTGGTACAGAAAGAGCTGACAGAATATCACACACCCTGGACAGCTTCAGGTCTTTTGGTTCACACCAGGATTAAAATTGACAAGAGAAAAGTTTCAGGCTGTGATCTTGATGAGATGTCAAGGGTTTCAGTTTATTTTTTAAAAATTATTCTTGTGCCCCAGACAGTGACCAGGTCAGTAGTTCAGGAGACTTTCTTGCTGTTGCCAGCACCACTGTTTCGGTATGGGAGGCAGTCAGCAAAAGAAATTCCTAAGGAGGATGTCCTGTCCATATCTATAGCAAGGAACACATTTGAGTTTTAAAATTAGTTAGTTGTTTGTTTTTTTTTGTTTTAAGAAAAGCAAAAAAAGTGTCTTCTAGGGTTTGTGTGCTGCAAAGGCAGAATAGGACTTTTTTTCTGTGATGCTTTTTGCTCAAACTTTAGAATGTCTCATGACATTATGAAACTTGAGCACTTAAGTGCATATTCAAACCATTAAGAACTCAGTAAGTACTCAATAATAAGCATTTTTCTGTGATCTTCTCTATTCAACTATACTATAACCTCAGTGATGAGAGAAGCTTGAATTGTGCTTTTTCACGTACTGTTTCTATGGTGCTCTGTAAAAGTAAGTGTTGCCTGGGGTGTGATATTTTTCCTCCTGGCTATTTCAAGTCTTATTAAACAAAATATCTCTGCTCAGATGAAGAGCACTCACTCCAGGAGGGACCAGGATGACCAAGGCACAACAACATAGGAGTCCACGGTGACCCCAGCCTCAGCAGGCAGGGTCGATGGCTGGGACAAGCAGGAGCAGGGATAGTGACAGTAATGGTTTCTGCTGACAAGCTAGTGGTCATCAGACAAAGTCAGGGTGGTGAGTCAGGTCACCACAGTCAGCAAGTGGACATCAGCAGAGGACAGAACTGGGCATGGGCACATATGTGATGTGTCTCAGGCGAGGTCTAGGACAAGGGTGCATGTTTATACGGGGGCCACGTGCTGGGGGCAAGGACAGAGGCCCAAGGTGAAGCTACTCAGCACAGTTACAGTGCATTTGAGGCCCTGATGCACTGAAGCATGTTGGTATTTCCCGGATAGGCTTCAGGAACACTTGCTGTTGTACTGGCTGGCATTCTGTGTGCTTTAGGCTTGACCAGAGTCACTCCCAAATCAGTTTGTAATCTACACAGACGTTCATGCCACTCCAGCAACTTTTGTTCCTCTCCTGTAAATACACTGTTGTCAGCTATCTAAATAAAAACCAGTAAGAAGCTAAAAGCATTGGAAAGTTGAGGTGATTTTAAAAAAATCCTTAATTTATATGGGCAGCTAATTTGCATAAATAATAATCACTGTATTGAATAAACCAAATCCTTTAAAAACATCTATATTAAATACATAATTTTCAAAATATGTATTATTGCAGCAAAATGGAGTCTGGAGCTTCTCTGTTTAAAGCATAAACCTTAATGATCAAAATGATTTGCCTTCTTCAAGTGCATTCCAAGGAGAATTCATAAGAGGTTCTTTTAGGTACAGAACAACTGGTTGAGGGACAGTGCTAATCTAAAAATGCTTCAGTGTGGACAGCTGGGACAGAATGCTTATTAGATGACAATTTAATAATTCTACAATGTCCACAAAATGCAAAAAGACTACTGTAATTTGCTCTTCTCATCTTTCACATTTATTGAAGTGTGTTTTATTCTTCGAAGAAAACCCACAAAACTTTGAATTCAGAGCTTTATTTTGCCACGTAGTATCTCACTTTTCTTAAGTTTTCTGAGAAGCAGAAAGGAAAAAAAAGAGAAAGGTGTGCTGTTAATCAGACTCTGTCCTGCTGTTTGTATTTTTAGGTGATAGCAACACATTTCAACAGAATTATTCAGATTTGTACAGGACTCTATTTACCTTGGTAAATTAAAGGATTTTGTGCTGTTTACTTATCTCATAATCCTCCTAAATATATTTTTGTTAGGTTGATTTTGCAAACCGTTTTGTTGGAGGTGGTGTGACTGGGGCAGGACTAGTACAAGAAGAAATTCGTTTTTTAATCAACCCAGAACTGATTGTATCAAGGCTCATCACTGAAGTCTTGGATCACAATGAATGTCTAATCATCACAGGTTTGTCTTTGCAGAAAATGTTTCACATCTTATTCTGGTTTTATGTATAGGAAATGTATGTCAAGATGAGGTTTAATATGTTTAATGCTGTAGATATAAATCACAGATTAACAGAATTGCCTAGATTGGAAAGACCTTTAAGATCATTGAGTCCAATTATTAAGAGAAGAAAAAAAGAAAAGTCAATACTCATTTACAAAGAGCTTCCTTCTTCACCTTCTTTCTTAAGACCATAGGGCTGCTGTTCCAATAGATGTTTTGTGAAGGAAATGAGAAAAAAAAAAAGCGACAGCAAGCAGACAGAACTTTTTCTCCTATATAAGTGTGTTTGAGGACTCAGTGTCTGTAGGCCTAGCTAAAGAATTATTATTGGGCAATATAGGTAAAAGGCACAGTTACCAGCTACTAGCTGGCCCCAGCTAGTAGCAGGTAATGCTTCTGTAACATTTAATGTGATCACTGATATTGAAAATTCTATCTTCTGGTTACCAAAAAGAGGAGGAAGTGGAAGAGGAGAAAATCAGCATCCATTAAAAAGGTTAGAAAGTCAGGAAATGTCTCTATAAGAATTTTGGTCTTGTAAGTTATGAACATGTTTGTGTTACTTGTTAGTTATGCGTTCATAATTAAAATATCAAAAACTAAATGCTTCTCTAGTATGTTGTGGAAAGGCTGTATATGGGGATGCACTGATCAGAGAGATCCTCTGGGCAAATATTGTAACAGATGATGTGTATTTCGTATTTTTCAGTCTGCTATAGTAAAAATGTTGGTTTTAGTTACCTGAGATGCCTCAACAGTCAGGAATTCATACAGATATTAGAACACATTTCTTGGAAAAGTCCTTCCAGATGCACTTCTTTCTCTCCAGTGCATGTGCAGTAGAAATTTGAGCTGAGATCTTGCAAATTTTACTCTGTCCTTAGCTATTGATTGTACTGGGCAAAACATCTTTTGTTTTCAGTCTTGTTCTTGGTAAACTTTTAAAGATAGTGGTTTATTTTGTTTTTTCCACCCTGCCAAAATTAATGCCTTTTCTGTGAAAACTTTTTGACAAATTGGCTTTTGTGATTATCTTTTAAAAAAAAAAAAGTCAGAAAATTCTTGGCCAGCACCAATTTCTGTTGTGTATTTTGGATATGACTCTGTAACAAGATTAACATATTGAAGTACTGTCCTCTGGATGAGGCTCTTCTGGGGAGGGTAGAAACAGTGCACAGCTATCAGTCTGTGTAATAACTGACTGGGGAGAAAACATTCATTTAGTGTTTTGAAAGACCTTCTTCCAATCCCCTGCAAAAAATAGTGATCTGGCATGAACAAATAAAGGTGAGGATGTTTTTTAACTGCAGCAATATTCTTTTCATTTTCTTGAGTACTTTATAGTGTTTTGCAATTAGTATTTGTGATACAGCGTTCTCCTCTAATGGAAATGGCCATTCCATCATTTTCATTTCATCCCTGGAGCTCTTCTACCTCGGTTCTTAGCCAAGTCTCCACTGTGTGTCACAATCCTCTTGATAAATTGCATTCTTTGTGATGCATCTTGACTCAGCGGCCTAATGGGTATAACTATGTAGCTTAAATTTGCAGAAGAGTCTGAGAAATTGGAGAGAAATTAAATTTGTTGTGATTGCACAGTATCTGGTTAAGATCACTGCTGTAATGAATATGGAACTGGTCATGCAAACAGTCAAGTTCTTCGACACAGACATCTACCTCCAGAAATGTCAGCAGCAATGCCAGAGGTTCCCACAGCTGCATTTCTGGTAGAGCTGTGAATAAGTGTCAGTGGTTTTCATTCAGTTGCCTGTTCCTTTTTTCTATTTTTTTTTTTCTTTATTTTCATCTTTGAGTTCACATGTACTCAGGCAGCATTAAGAGCAAATGAAGCTGTGTTCCATGTTTGCTGCAAATTTACAGGTTGAACAACAGCCAGTCCTGACTGCATCTTAGTGATCTATTTTCAGAGACTTCTAAGCACATTACCCATGACTAAATGAGGTCAGATAATTGGTTCAGCTGAAAATTTACTCAGAGGAAAAATTGTTTTTCAGCTGGATTTAGCAGGCTGATTGTGCCACTCTCTGGAGAGACAGAACAGTAATGGTGGTGCAAGATAAGGATGAGAGGAACTGATTATAAGTTTCACAAAGAATGTGGTTTTGAATGATAACTTGTATATGCTTTCTTTTGACTTCAGGTAGGCTTTTTTGATTTTTGTACCCTGTTTTTAAAGTTCTGATGGAACTGTGCTATTATGCTGTATTTGTGGCTTGGCTTTTTTTACCTCTTCTTTTTTAAGGTAAGAAAAAAGATTCACCAGAAACATTAGCATATCCAATTTTATCTCATACTGCTTCTGTTCTCCCATCAATAGCTGTTTGTATCCCAGTAGTTCACAGGCAGAAGTGCTGCCAGTTGAATAACCATTTTTGCCTGACAGATTTCCAAAGTGTCATTTATGAAAACCCATTGATTTTCATTAACTTTTGGTATCTTGGACATGAGTTTAGAGTTTGTGTGATTTCTTTGAGATTCTCTCTTATTGATTTTTAAATATATATATGTTTGTGCATATTTGCTTGCTTGTTCCTGATGTTTTCTTTTGTCATCAGATACTGCACTTCCATAAAAATTAAATGAAAACAATGAACCTTGAAAATGTCATCTTAATGATTTGACTTTCATTTAGTCTATCCTGTTACAATATCTTGATAATCTAGTCTTTTCTTTCCACATGCTAGACACCAAAGGAAATTCTTCCTTTTCAAAGTTGGAAGTTTTGCTTGGTTGTTCCCTAAAAAGCTCTCAGAAAAGTCACGTACTTCCCTTGTCTGTCTCTTCTTACTATGTGCTCAGACACTTTTTCCAAGTATATCAGTGAAACTGAATTTTACCTATGTCAGGAAAAGTGTTACTGAAGGCTGATAGCCTACAATTCAAGTAGAAGGCTGACTTTGAATGTTTAAGTTGCTCACAGTTGTCCTTTCTATGAGAGTAAGGATATATGTGAATATATGGGCATATTCTGCCAGCACAGTTTTTGGAACTTTGAAATTTAATTTTTTTTTAACAGGAAGTGAATTTTTGGTGAGGAATCTTTTACCATCCCACTCATTTGGCATAGCAGCTTTTCAAAATAGCCTTGAGTCATATTTGTGTGCCCTTTGTATGGTTAATCATCTAGACAAATCTAAATAAATGAGTGGAGAATAGGACAAATTATTTAAAGAAGCATTGATAAGTCTTTTCAGTTAAAATGGATTTGAGTAAATGGGGAAAATGTCTTGAAGGATATGCATCACTTTAAACACTTCAAAAGCTTGTGTTTTCTATGCTTGAGACTACTGAAAGCAAGTATTCAAATTCCCTTGTCAGATGAGGTTAAAAGTGATTAGTTTTATGTTTCTGATTGTTCAACTTTTATTTAGAGATGGAAACATTTTGATATTAACTCTAGACATTCATATTCTCAGAGTACCACCCATCTGTGCCATGGTTAGGCATTACTTTTGTCTTAACAATCAGATGTTCAGTACTGTCACCTTACATGTCTTTCTAAAACCCATTTTTCTGTTATAGTCATAGCTGGCGTCATTAAGGGATGATTTAACAATTCTCTTCTTACTCTTATTGTTTACAAATTGTGTCAAACCGTATCAGCGTGAGCTGAAATTTTCCAAACAAGATATTCTTTTCAGTCCCCTACTTTTGAAATTCAACTGTTGCGAGCTCAAAATGGGGAGAAGTTGTGATTTTGCTGTGGTGTTACTTTAGGAGTATTTGTTTGAAGCATTTGTGCATCCTCAGGTTTTGAAGCAAGGTCCTGAAGTTTGGTAAAATGAGATGAAAGGCAACCTTTTAGTAAGGTTATGATCCTTACTCTCAATTAAAATGCTCTCCTTCTTGGTCTTGGGATAAACTTTTAAAAAGGAGTTGGCATAGTGGAGCATAATAACTAAAGTTACTGGAGGTCTTGATGAGCTACTTTCTTACAGCCCTTAATGCTTGCCCGGATACCCTGCTGGACTTTTACACAGTGCAGCCAAGCATCTTCAAGCCCATGGTTTTGTGTGTCCTCAAGCTTTTACAGAAGTAGCTTCTTGGTACCACTGCAGCTGAGAGCAGTGGCCTTTTGGTCTATTCCAAGCCATTAATTGCTGTGATACCTGAGAATTTGTGTCACGAGCTGTACTGCAGAAATTATGCTGAACAAATGTGAAACAAAACAGTAACAGGGGAAAGAGATGTATTGGGCAGTGTGGCTACGGCTCTACTTGTCCGTCTGTAAAGGTGCCATCGAGGGACTGCAGGACAACAAACTGGGTAACGCTGGCATGTTGGAAATCCACTTGGTTTCTGTCCATCAGTGTTTTCTTTGGCTTTATGGATTTTAATTGTTAGAGAAATAAGACTTGTTCTTTGAGAAGCAAGATGTATAAATGTAGAGCTCACCACATACACTTTTGAATGTCTTTATATTTTCCTTGTTATGTTTCCTAAAGTGTCAGCCCAGATGTTTGCTTAATTGTGATGAAGTAGAGTTGTCACATTTTCAATAGTGGAGTGACTAGTTTTTATCATCGTGTTTACAGGCAGTAGTCTCAAAAAAGACAAGCAAAATACCAGTGATGCAAAGGCTGTTAACCAGCTGCTAGCCAGTTAAACTTTAAAGATGACAGGCAATTTATTGAGAAGCTATTGAACTTGAAACTATCTTCTTATTATATACTGGACAGCGTACATAGATCTGTACTTGTGATGTTCTATGGTGGATGCTACACATCATCAGTGGAAAAGAAGCTTCTACTGGTTATAAGATCTTATATTCACGGTGCAAATATAAATCTGTGTTTTCCATTGCTTCTGAAATCTATACGTTCATTCAGAGAAGCAGTGATTCCTATGAAAGATTTGCCAAGTGAAAAATATGTAAGTATGTTGTATGTAATATGGAAAATTATTTTTTTCAGGTACTGAGCAGTACAGTGAGTATACAGGCTATGCAGAAACTTACCGGTGGGCAAGAAGCCATGAAGATAAGACCCCAAGGTAAAGTTCCACATAAATATTTCAAGTGAAGGAATAAATAAATCTTTAAAATTTGAAAACTTGGTGCTTTAAGTGTTTCCTAGAATTTGTCTTACTAGAGAATTTGACTGTTTGATCCTGCTGTCTTCAGTAGAGCCAATAAGCTATGAAAGTTATCTCATATTAATAATGAAATATTAATGCTAATGAATGGTACCTGCCAATATATATACACCTGTCAGTTCTTAAACCTACATCTTTTACAGTTATGTATTTAATCCAATTTTTTTAAGATAATGACTGAACTATGGATTGTAATGTCACAAAGTTTGACAGTGGTACCTCAGGTGCAACAGTGCAGCTGATGTCTGACAAAAGAAGGCTTTAATATCATGGATCTGAGCTCATGGATTTTTCTCCAACAGTGTTATCATAGTATATACACAAAATTATTCATTTGGTATAGAAACATACACAATGTACTCTCATTTAAATGTGGGGGAAAACACAGCGGCAAAGTGCTTTTCTTTTGACTTTGCAACATTCTTACATACTTAATAAATAGTGCTGCATAATTAGATTTGTTTCACGTTTATGCTCAAAGTCTAGCCAGAGTATTTCTAAATTTATAGGAAGACGGGTCTCATTCCTGATGCTGTTTTCATTCCTGACCCACAAAGAAAAAAAGGCCTCCACTGTCTGTTATGATCTCACCTTTCTAGCTGCTTCTAACAGAAGCTCTGCAGGGAAGTGCTCATTTTAGAGCATGATTACATGGCCAACATTAAACTAACATCATCTTCTTTTCTCCTCCTTCCAATTTTAGGGATGAATGGCAGCGACGCTACACTGAAATTGTTGCTATAGATGCGTTCCACTTCAGACGTTTCCTTGATCAGTTTAGTCCAGAGAAAATCAGGAGAGAGCTCAACAAGGCCAGTAACTTCTTGTAGTGCCCTGCAGTCTAATGTACTATAAGTACATCTTCAAATATTTTTGTATTATTATCTTCAGCTAAGGAAGTTCTTGCTTAGTTTTGTCTCTTATAAAAGGTATACTTCAGGCCTTTGCTGTCCAATGTTAAAGCAGAAGCTTGTAAAGTAGAATGACTCTTATCCTTTGATACGCTGTTCAAAGGTGCATTTTATTTGACTTTCAAAAATCTAAGTGAGATTTCGATATACATTTTGTTAACTCTTCCCTGTCCTGCTTCTAAATTATGATTTTGAGTTCTAGATGATCTCCAGAGGTCCCTTCCAACCCCTATGATTCTATCCTACTCAGCCCTGCAGTAGAGAAGGGGCTGCCTCACATTTTAACATGGCGACAGTTCATAAATACGGTGCCACTTGCTTTTCTTCCACCTTTGTTTGCTCTTGGGGTATTGCCTTATTACTTGGGAGTTTGTCTTTTCATATGTTGATGTCTTCTTGAAATCAGATCCAGCTGTTCACAAATGTCCTGTCTTTATTTGTGCAATAGCTTTAAGGGCTGTTGCAACTGAGTATGTGTGTGTTAGATTTTACAGGGATGAAGGTGTCCAGAAGGCTGATAAATCAGGCCAGTTTTAATCCTTTAAACAAAACTTTAGACAGACATTCAGAAACAGCACACTTCCTGCTAGTAATCTTACACATTATTAATCATTATCACTATATATTCAAAGCAGTCAGTCCTGACGGCACCTGATGTTAGCTGTGTGTATACAAAGCTGCGGTGCTCCAACGGCTATGGTCTTTCGTAGTCTTGGTTATTGAAGTTGCCAGGCTGAAGAGCTATTTGACAAGGGAAGCTGGAACAGCAGTGGGCATCTTTTTGTCTCACATGCCCTCCCTAATTTGAGTTCTTGTCCTTAAATAAGATACTTGAGTTTCTAGATGGTTCCCAGCCCTTGGTCTCTGCTCTAGATTATGTGCTGCATAATGTTTGGGAACATGGGGTTACTTTCCCAAGCCTTGGCAGGTGCTTTATCATGTCGCATGGCTGAGATTTGCGTGTTACTTGTTTTTCTTCTTGCTTCACTGCTGCTTCTTTTCTTGAAGCTAAAGCAGTCTTTTCCCAGTTCCTGAGGTTATGCTTTTTCAGTGACTAGTAATTGCCATCAGTGAGCTGTTTATAGTTCTGAGGCCTTAGCTTTCAACCTGTGCCAGCGTTTTCAAGGCCTGTGCTGTTATCCCACACATAAATTTTATCTCCTAACAAGAGATGCCTGGTATCAGTCTCCAGTTCACATCGTAAATTCTCATAAGTTAATAAGAAGGCTAATGAGCCAGAATGAGGGTCTTTCATGGCTAGTATAAGGCATAGGTAGTGAAAGGTCTGTGGTCTGTTATAGCAGTGGCAATGCTATTTTTACTGGACAGTTGAGTACAACAACGCTTATACACTTATACTATATTAGTGTGCTTATATTTGGGTTCAAAACATGTTAGGGAGAAAGTCTGCTTGGTGTGATTCTGTGTTTATAGGTGCAGTGTCTCTACCTTAACTACAGTGTTATATGTAAGGGCACAATACTACTGTTATTAGTCTCCTGCTTTCTGTAGTATAGGGGGCTACAGAATAATATGGGCTGCATTTTAAATAAATTCAAAGATAGGGCAGTCTGTTCCTAATTTCAGTTAATATACCTGAAAGCTCATATTCCCCCCTAACCCTAGAAATTATGTACAGTGCTGAAGGACTAATTTAATTTAGCTGTAAAACCTTAACATTTTGACTGAAGTAACATTCATCAGCTTGTTTCTTCATTGTTGGTAACGAAATTAGCCCTGAAAAAGTGTATAAATTTTGTAAACTTCAGTGATATCTTAGTACAAAATTCAAATTACCTACTCTAGTGAATTTATGATCTGCCTACAATTTTCAATATCATTGATTTGGTTTAAATTTTTTAAATTACGGCAGATCCGTGCAACTTCTATACAGTGTGTCAGTTTGGCTGATACTGTTTGAAGAGGACTGATTGGTATTTAAAGATAATTTTAAGCTTGAGTTAATTCTGTTTACTACAGTAAAAATTTCATTAAGTTTGTCAGAGGTTCTATCGTGTTTTAACAAATCTATCTTTGAGTGTACTGTGGTGGGCTTTTTCAGTTTTATGAAAAATTAATATTAACCTTGAGATTTTTCTGTGGGTGAAAACAAGTTTTAAGATCTGTTTGTCTTAAAGATCCAGCTGTTGACTCTTGGTTAGTTTTCTCAAAAGGTGGCTGTCTGAGGCTGACCCTTGCTTCTGTTTTAACCCAGACTCAGAATCACAGAATCATTATGATTGGAAAGGACCTCCAGGGTCATCAAGTCCAACCTTTCTCCTAGCATCTCTCTAATCACTACACCATATCCTCAAGTGCCGCATCTATTCGTTCTTTAAACACCTCCAGGGATGGTGACTCCATCACATAAGATTAATGTTGTCTAAAGCCAGCTGTTCAGAATAAGAAAAAAAAGAAAATAATTGTATCTAATTTCAGTATTAAGATTTGCAAATATGTGCAAGAGATGTCACACTTCCATCCTTGCTAGCCCCTTGAGTTTATTACCTAGTAAAGACTCACTATCAATAATTTTTACAGTTGCAAATTCCGCTTTCCAAATCCTAGGGAACAACTGACTTCTAATTGGGCTTTCAATTCCACTCATAAATGTCATTAAGCCTATTTTGATAGTCACCAATTTTTTAAAAAGCTACAGCTTCATATTTGGCAAGAAGTGCTTCCCTAAGAATGATGGTATACAGCACATCTATGTTTGAAACAGTGTTAACTGTGAGAACTATATATAACAGTTTTATATGGTGCATTGTCTCTTTTTTAAAAAGTGATAGGTTTTATCTTTTTCCCTTTTTCACTATGAAAAATCATAGGGGAGCACTTATTTAGATATTTTTCTTCTTTGCTGCTGAAGTCCTTCCAAGTATTTGCTGACTTTCTTGTTGTGTCTGATGAGACAGTTTTTGTTCTCCGTGTCCTGGCAAGTTGAGAAATACATGCCCATTAAGTGACAACTGAGAAGAAAATGGGATCCTGCTGCAACACCAATCCCTTTCCCTCACTGGGAGGATGGAGTTTGAAGACTTATTGTCCATACAGCCAGAGAACTAGCTTGCTTGGCCCACTCATGTTATGCAAACATGCTTTGGACTTTAAGCACAGAAATAGCTCTGACTTGAAAGAGCTCGAGAAGCCGCACGCACCTGATGATGTCCAAGTGCTCCTTATGCAAACTCTGAACCATGGTACCCTATTAAATTATAACTCACAGAAGTCTGAATTTCAACTTAGGTCAGATTGGAATGTAACGGTGGGTACTTCAGTCTGTACCAGAGAAGTGTACCAATTCAATAAATTTTTATACTGTTGAGAAATTTCCCAAAGAGATTTATGCTGTTTTTCTATACATGGAAGCTTCTACCTTTGCTCAAGATTTCTCAGTGAATATCACACTCTTTCCTCCTACCCTGATTTATTGCATTAAACCTGTATTCTAAGGTGCCATTTTGTATTTTAAGTTTTGAGTAATACTAGACACAGCAGTTCAGTTGTCATATGTGCTAAATGGGCCAAAAAGCAGCAAGCATGATACAATCTGCTGTTGAAGTTTTTCTCTGCTCTGGCTATACCGAAAAGTTTCTCAGAGCTGTGATGAAATCCCTAGGAGTCAGTGCCTATATCTAATTTTTAACTTGGATCCAAGTAAGGCAAAATTCCTCTTGCCTTAAATTCTTCAGTGATTGACCTCCAATTTAAAGGAATACTAATGGTGTACAGAAGTAGTTTGAATATGGTATTGCTAGAAGACAATACTGATTATTTTTAGAATCTTATTGTTTGAAGTTATCACAGCAGATTGCCCGTCAGCTTCATCTTCTGACTCTTGTCTACCTGCAGGCCTACTGTGGCTTCTCTCGACCCAACGTTCCACCTCAACATCTCTCTGCAATAGCCACAGGAAACTGGGGATGTGGTGCCTTTGGAGGGGACTCCCGATTAAAAGGTAAATTGTAGCAATTCATTAATGTGCAAATGAATCAAGTAACTTAGATATTAATTTTTGGCCTTGTTTTTTTGTTTAAGAAAAAATGTTTTTTTGAACATTTTTTTAATTACACATTTTAGCCAAGAATTGGAATAGTAGTTCAACTGTCCATAGAAGTGGTTCATTAGCTTTAATCTTTACACCATGAGTAATATGGCCTTAATCAATAAAAATGCACACTGTGTTTAGATGTTATTTTCAGTTTAACATTTGAGATAAGTACATGATGGTGAAATGCCAGGTTTACAAGGAGCCATAGCACTGAAACCTCCAAAAGCATGGACATGTGATATTAGTTCACAAAATATGTTCAGTTCTCAGTCATATAAATCAATTGACCTTTCTGCAGCAGTCTTTTAAAATTGTGCCTAGATTTCTTATCTCTGCAAAGTTGTTTAAAGTACATGGTAATTTGCAAGGCTGCACAAATTTGCTGGCAATGCTTAGTGTTAAGTTTTGCTCCTTAATGTATTGCTGTATGCCAGAGAGGTTTCCAGTCACTCAGACATGCTTCTTTCTTTCCTGACTTGCCTGCTGTATCACTCACCTTCTCATGTTCTTTTATTTTTAATTAGAGTATTTATAATGTGGCAGATATCACATGCCTACATTCTTTAAGACTTTTTCCTATCAAGTCCAGAACTGATGGATCCTGACAGTTAAACTGATAATTGATTCATATGGTTCTAAGTAGAAATTTACATTTTTGTTGTTTTCAAACATTTGGAGAGTATTTAAAATTGGCTTTTCTGAACAGCTTTAGATTGAGACATTGAGACAAACAATCATCAGGCTACCAGCTTCATTAGTTTTCTTTCTTAATGTGTTTTATTCATTGAGCATCTATTTTTTTTTCTCAGTGCTCATTGATTTCCTGACAGTTGTTTTTTTTATTTCCATTAGATAAAATGGGCTGCCAAGTGCAGATCATCAATATCAGAAGTATTTACTGCAGAATCCGATCATACTTTATTATTATATTAAGAAGGCTTAATAAATGCTTTGATTTGCTTAAGGTCTCCTCTTGGATCTGAACTGTGATACCTTATGTGCATTTTTTTAATGTATGGATTTCTGATTAAAACAGGGCCCGTCTGATCTAAGGTATTATTTGTTCAACACCAGATGTGACTTTTCAGATAGGGATTGCTCACTGCAATGCTTTAGTTCTGATCTCCATGGGTCAGAGCTCAAAACTGAAGCGTACTGACAAAGACCACCAGAGCTGAGCCCATTTGGTGAAGTAGCCCATAAAAAAACCTCTTTGATGTAGACAAAGAAATAAGCCATGAGATGTGGTGTTTCGGAACTTGGGTAAGAACTCTGAGCAGAATAAGAACATGTGAAGACTTGAACTTTATCTCAGTTTTATTTTAACTTAATATTTTGGCTTGAGCTTCCATTTATGTAATTTTTCCTCTGGCTTTGGATCAACCTGATCTTTTCCAAAGTCTGTGAAAATTAACACTTACCAGCAAGTTACAGCACTGCTGCTGTTAGGAAAAATTAATCAAAATCTATGTGTGTACTCTCAAGTGTTCTGTTCCTTTGGCAGACCTTACAAAGGAAGGAATTGGTTTAACCTGCACTTTAGTTAGTCTTTTTGTGAACTCAGCTTAATTTCTTAATTGACTCTGAAAAATCAATACTTAAGGAGAATTAAATGACAGTGATGTGCTATGGGATATGGAGCTCGTTGTTTAATATGTGACATTTTTCTGTGAGCTGATGCTGAGTAGAAACAAGATGGCTTCATTCTTTTTGTTGTGAACTGAGCTACAAAAAGAGTACAGTAGTTTGTCGTGTGTGTTTTGTCAGAATAGAGTTGCATTTGATTAAGTATTTTCTAGTTCACAGATACTTCCTGCATTTCCTGCACAGTCTTAAGTGCTAAAGTTGTTTCTCCCTTTGGCTCTAAAATGCTGTATAGAGTTATTCTGAACTGCAGGTTCTCTCAATGGTTTCATTTCATTAGAAGCAAATTTCTTACACTGGAGAATAATCTTTTACACTTCATAGGAACTCCTAAGTTCTTCATTTCAGAATGCGGTTTTTAAAACACTGAGATTATCAGTGTCATGGTTTCATTGAACCCACATAAATAGCTTTTGTTGACTACACAGGCTCGACACGTATTGCAATGACAATAGTTTTTATAGTTTAAAATATAACTTTTTCATTTACCATTCCTAAACGTACACTCTTGTTCTTTCAGGAGTAGTATCTGGATCTGTTACAGAGACCAGAACCACAAAAGTATTTGATGTAATTGGATATAACTGGATAACTGCCGTAATGTATTATAATACTTTATCGTTCTTTTTAGTTGTGAATTAAAGGAACATGATTGTGTGTAAAAGATGATTTCACTCAAGGTCACAGGTGAATGCAAAAACTGAAGTCATCTTAAGGGAAGAAAAAAATAATCTGGCTTTATACATTAAAGACCTGGTACATAAGCCGCATTCCGGCTAAATTAGAGATACTTCCTCAAAATTTTAGTATAAACTTAAGACTTTCAGTATGGGAAATATGTATGTTCAGATAATTGGGAGAAGTTGGAAGATCTTGTCTTGCTTTTCTAGCCAAGGGAAAATTTAATAATTACTAGCTGGAGGGCCTCTGTGCAACTGTCTGAAGTTTGGGAAAAGTGTTGTTTTGTTGAAAACACGAAGGAGATGATCTGATGAGGCATCTCATAAATATGCAAGTTTAGCTTCTAACCATTGTGAGAAAGTATTCTTTAGCTGAAATGGTATTCTTATTTATCGGAGAAAATAATGTTCAACAGGAGGACTGCTATCAGCTTTAACAAGACCTTTGTGGGATTAGCGGAAGGAGGGAAAAGCGGACATTTTGCCCCCTGTAAACACGTGCGATATTGAAGTGCTGCCGTGACAGTACCGCAGTTGTGAACTTACACAATAGGCAAGGACATGAGAGGAGTCACGTAAGAGTTTAATGGGATGACATCAGCTGGGTGCAAGGGGCAAGAGAGCCCAAATCCCTCCAGTCCCCTGTGCCACAGGCTCTATTGTTCTTCCTGTGATGCTCCTTTCTGCGTCGCCAGCACGGATATTTCACGTGGCATTGTATATCATTAACGTCCAGAAGACTGTGAAGCCTGATTTGTGACAGAAATTTTGACCATTGTTGCATAAGATTTATAGACAGTCAAAATAAACAGTAGGATATTTTTAATATCTTCTGTAAAGTGAAACTGCATTGTTTGTTTGGAATGAATAATAGGATTAATTAGGTACTGTTCCCCTATGAAAGCTAGTTAATTAGACCTTTTAAAAGCTGAACTACTGAAGCTTTATCAAATCCACGCTTGGTTCAGTAGTTTAATTAAAATATCAGTCCCAGATTAAGATTAATTTCACTTGTGGATCATGTAATTTATAATTTTAGTTATGGGTTTACAAGAGGATTTTCTTAAAAGAATGCAGTATTTTATTAGGTCTCTGTTTAAAAATATAAAAGCTTCTTGAGCTGAGCTACAATCAGCTTTCTATTTAGTTTCCACTAACAGAAGGTAATGCACTATATGTGCTATTTTATCTAAAATTAATCTTTATGAAGACAATATTAATCACATTTTAATTAACTCTATTTACTGGATATAAAAGGAAAGAACTAATATCAGAACAGCACCCATAGGCTCTGAAATAAGACAAGTCGAAATAGATTAAATAGTTGCTGGAGTCTATTATTTGCACTATTGCAACATTACCTGAATGAGCGTGTGATGGATTGCATGCACCTGCAACGCTTCAGCCTCTCAGTACTGGTTGGTGAAAAAGCTGTGCTCTTGTAACAGCTTGGTGCTACCTAGAAGGGTCCTGGTTTTCCTTCTCCCCTTCCCTGTTCTTGGCTGTATGGTCTGTGCCCTCCCTTGCATCAGCTCTGGCTCTTAGCAAACCTTTCACTCAGCCAATTCAACTGCTAATCTTGAAGAAAAGAATTAGCTTTTATTGTTCTGTCATATAACTTTTGTGCCTGGCTGGTGAATGGAATTGGCTCAGTGAGGTGTCTGAGCACCTGAGAGTTGAAGAAAAGTCAGGAGGTGAGAAGGGAGAAAGTGTAGCTGAGCTTGGCTCAACTGGACCATTGATCAATAGCCCAGATGATTTCTCAAGATGGATCTTCAAAAATCTGTTTCCAAGACCGGAAGCAGTCTTCTTTCTCTTCCATATTTTAAAAAAAAGTCTGTCTGAGCCATCATATTCCATGCTGCGTAATTCTAAGTAAGGTGGGAACCTTAAATTGCACTGCAATTTAAATTGCACTGCAGAACCATAGATCTCTTGGGAGCAGAAAGTTGGGTCAGCTCCTGCTTTATGCAGCTTGCCCTCGTGAAAGGGTGGCAGACAGTGGAAGTTGTGATATTCTAAGTTGTGATGTGCTAGTCACTATTTGTGACTTGATGCAAGCAGCTCAAACCAGGATGTAAGACAGTGCTCCGTCTTCTCATGCTGTCACACACATTGGATAATTAATGGCTGTGTGCTGCCTTGCGGTGGACACAGACCAAAAAAAATCTGTTGATTTTTAAGCACATTGCTTATCTTGGAAGTAGGGGTGGTCATCACTAGTGACTGGCAGAATACTTCAAAGCTCTAAGCTGTAGTGCCCAGTATTCTTCACTTTGTTTTAAAAGTGGAAGCAATACCTATCTACCCATTGCTCAAATGGCTTTGCATTGTTCATCTGAAGTGCTGGGGCCTGAGCTGTGGGCCCCAAGTTGGAGCTGACCTGTGAATGAGTCACAACCAGCAGAATGTTTTGTTTTTCTATTGGCTTCATGTTCCAAAGGCAGAACGTGTCCCACCTGTGTCTCTGCCCTCACCCAGGTGGTGGTGGTTGGGGTGGTGGGCAAGGCCAGGATTGTATCAACCAGAAGCCCATCACTTGGAAGAGCTTCCTGTTGGGTGTGGCTTCTGTTGGGGCTGGTTGCATCTTGCTGAGCTCTCAGTGGTGTCCTTCCATGTGAAGGACCACTGAGGGAGCCATCTCTGTCCGTTGTGTCCAGCAGACGATGCTGGCACCTCAGTGGGCAGCAGAGGAGCTGGGCCCACAGGAATCTATGGCAGGACTGTCTGAAAGAAGACTTGTGAGGGGCTGTTGCTGAGTTCAGTGTTGGCCTGTGTGATCAGGCAGCTGATGGTAGCATAAAATGATGATGGCTGAACCAGCACAACATCACCTGAAGATGGGTGGTATGATTATCTCTTGTGAACTGAAGCTGTGCTTTTCCTTTCAACGAGCTGTTTTATTCTGTATTCATGTGTAATCTTTTTGTTGTTTCAGCCTTAATACAAATATTGGCAGCTGCTGAGGCTGGACGTGATGTTGTTTATTTTACCTTTGGAGATGTGGAGCTGATGCAGGATATTTACAGCATGCACACTTTTCTCTGTGAGAAGGGCCAAACTATTGGTAAGCATAAAGAAATCTTTTCATGCAGCAAAGAGACTTAACCATCTCTATAACTGGAAATTGTCCAGTAAGAATTATTGTTACCAGGTTCTGAACACAAGTAAATGGGTCTTGGTTTATTTGTACCTGTTTCCAGGGTGGGGAGCTCTTCTGATTCAGGATCAACTGTGCAGTGTTAATCTGTTAGAAGACTTCTCAAATCCTTTTCTAATTCACTTGGGAGTTATGCTTCAGAATTTGGAAAATACAGATACATGTGGTAGACATGAGGTTTGCAGAAGCTTTTAGTGTAACTCAAAATGCTTTAAAAAAGGGGAAAAAAATCTACTTATGCATTCTTCATATAGATTTGTCTTCATAATGATTCTGGCTTGATCATGCAAGATATGGTCAGATGTGTTACCCAGCAGCAGTACAAGAGAAGCCATGTATCCATTGCTCCACTGTAATTGATAAGTGTCTTTAATTTCTGGGACAGATGCACAAAGCTAGGTAATTGGCAATGCGTTTGTAAGTAATATGTATGCAAGCCTAACATTTGGATAGCTGGTGCAGAAAGCTCAGCAGGAAGTTGAGGGAGCCCACTCTGTTCTGAACAAACTTGGGAATAGTCACGTTCCCCTTACACAGTTGTCTACCCCCTCTTTCACTGCTTGTTTAAAGAGACCTTCCTCACCGCTGTCTCAGTGTGAGTGTGCATTTCCAGTCTTCGTTTGCAGTCATACATTTTTCATATGGCATGGTCTTGCATGTTTTTACATTATTTATTTTTCTTTTTAAGGGGATATTTATAGGCTGTTACTGAGATACTACAATGAAGAATGCAGAAGCTGTTCTACTTCAGGACCAGATGTCAAGCTGTACTCTTTCATATACAACACCATTGAGTCCTATGCAGATTCTACTGATGATGATGATGATGAAGAGAAAGGGTTGTGCTTTGAGGATTAAAATAAATGTGTTTGATCAGAATGTAGTTCATCCTCTCCCACTGGTATATTGTGTGAATTGCTGGGTATAATGTATGAATTGGCTTAATATACATGGACTGCATTGGTAGTTATGTACAGCACCCAGACAAAGCAAAGCCACCCTTGAGAGATGAGAGCTTTTTGTTTTGATGGTGTCACACATGAAAACCTTGTTCATGTTTGTCCAGAAAAGATTTATTTGGTAAATCTGGTTTGCGTACTCTGTGCTCCTTTGCCTTCATTTTTCAGAGCTCTTATCTAGATATCTCACGTAAGCTTTGTGCTGGAGTACAGGCAGCCTTGTAACTCCTAGGATGATTATTTTTGAGAGGAGCATTGCAATTATCGTTCTTATTGAAAATTGTCATAATTTGATCACCTCCTGCAGACTGCCATGGTCCCTTCATTGTTCTTATCAACTTTTTCATTCATTTAACTTAAAATGTCCTGGTTTAGGTGTTTTTTTTGGTTTGGTTCTTAATGGTTAAAAATTGAAAGGTTCTGTAGGAGCTACAAGACATTTTGCAACTGTATTTATCAAATCAGACACAAAAGTTAGCATAAAGAAGTAGAGGAAAAAATGAAGTATGGAAGGGTGGGAAATGAGAATTGTGACCAAAGTTAAAAGCAGAAGGAAACATTTTCACATGAAACTCTGCAACGTCATTTTTTTTGGTGCTGTTGCAACACTGAACAAGGTCTTAGGCATGTTAGTATAATTGAAGTTTCTCAAGGTTTACTGTTGTTGCTGATATCATTTGAATTAAGGTCCACTAGTTGTGTTTTTATTGTCATAGCAGTTTTCCTTTATTGCAGTATGCATATATGTGAGTATCAGATCCCCATGGGATAACATGAGTGAAGAAATCACTTGCATATCAGTGAGAGGAAAATCTGCAGGCTACAGATAAGAACATGAGGTCTTGTTAGGAGATTGTGCCTGTGCTTTTTTTAATCAGGAGTGTTAACAATGGAGGGAGAGCAAATGATGTGTAAAAACCGTGCTATTAACTATCTCTGTGAATACCACGTTAGTGTTGCTGTAGTACATGTAATAGTTTACACACAACCTACAGATACATCTGTGATAAAACTTCTCCAGGTCTACGTACCAGGCCACCCCAGTGAAACGTTTATCTATTAATAGTTTAAACCTAGTTTAAATTTAAGCCCAGATTGCTAAGTTTCACCTCTTTGTTAGATTTTTCTGCTCTGTCATGGTTGCTATTACTAGTTTAGCAATACAAGTGAAAACTGCAGAAGGAAATGTAGTGAGCTAAGGCTCTAGTATCAATGAATCCTTTTGGCTAACGTCAGATAAAACCTCTCCAAGCCTGAAACACAACATGGTAATTAAATGCTGGAAGCTTTTGGCAGGCTGGCTTACAGTGAAGCACTCGCTGCTTGAGCTGCTCTGCTGGAAGCAACAGTGAAGAGTTTGGGTCACATCTGAACACCTTCAGAGTGCTGCATCTTTGCATTCATGCTGAGCAGGCAGCTTGGAAGCCTGTTGCTTGGAAGGTGACAGACACACCAGTTTAGGGGTTTCTGCCTATTCTTCCCCCCAGCTGTAGTTTTCTCCACCCCCATCCATTATAGGGAAGATATTTGGGCTGGGATTTCAGGCCTTTCTCTGTGTTTGTTTGCAATTTGTGTCCTCAAGAGCTAGCAGAAATCTTTTCTCCTGCTCCCGGTGTTTCAGTGTTGGCTCCTGGCAATGGGAATAACAGTGTTTTATAATAAGCTCTTATTTGGGCATTTAGGTTCAACTATGATAGTGTTTCTAGATGCATTGCTGATGAGAAATGTACCCTGTTAATTAAGACAAGTGATAGAAAATTGGTGCTATCTGCCAAACCTCCTTCACCGTACTGCTCAGGTTGTCCTATAGAAAAGGTGAACAGAATTTGTTCCTAAACAACTGGAAGGAAATAAAGCAAAAAGCTTTAGGTGACTGGACGAGACCTTCCCTTTGTTGTAAATAAACACATCTTAATTAGTGCAATATTAATTTTCATTATGAGGGGAAGTGATTGGTCAGGTGTGAAAAATGTAACAAAATAAGATAGCATAAAATTCTACTTCACATCTGGAAACCGAAAAATATATTTAACTTTGGAAAGATTATCTGAAGATCACATTATAAGGGTATCCAGTTAAGAGAGTTTTTGCAGCATCTAGTGTTTCCAGGATAATTCTAGTCATGTTATGCAGCCTGTGTTTTCACTGATGTCTGAGAATTTTCTAAGATGGGGAAGAATGCCTTTTATTTGAGATCCTTATTTAGGATGTGTTTACTGTGTCCCCCACCCCCCAGGAAAACAGCTGTATGGAGAGGAGAAAAGGAAAATAAAACCTCATTTTCTCTCTAATGTGTCATCTGATTAAGAGTGATACATCCTGCATTCTGCTGTGTGTCCCTGATCTCGTAAAGGGCAATATTGTAAAAACACTTTGAATATGACTGTGGTCACAGATAGGCTGAAGATTGTATTTTTCTTGGTTGTTTTGGGGCTTGTTGTTTCTTTTTTTTTTTTAAAGCAAAATAGCCCAGGGTTAATAAATTAACTGTGTTACATTCCTGTGACTTTCTAATTCAACAGAGAGCTAAACTGCCCAGAATGCTGCATGTGGAAGCAGGAATTTTTGTATCGGCCCAATATGTGCTCTGCATCTTTCTTTCATGTTCCCTCTGCTCTCCATTTAAAAATGACCTGAAATGTTTTCTTTAGCTAGAGGTGCCTCTTGATGCTGCTCTGTTTGAAATACCGTGGAATGGAGATGCCGATGATCTCTTTGTGCAGCCTAGTAAGCTTCACCTTCACTCTCCTAGAAACCTGTTAATGGAGTATTCCAGGGGTTTTTTTAATTTTTTTTATTACTTTAGGGATGTTTGCTATATGATTTCAAATAAAAATAAACTTCCTACCAAAACTTTTTTTGTTTTATACTTTTTAGCAGCTAAATTGAATGCTGAATATGAAACAACAATAGGCACTCGTGTAGATTGCAATGTTGCCTCATACTCAAGGTTGGTGTTGGAGGACTTCTGTTGTTTTACAGCTCTTGCACCTAAATTCCTCAGTTTTGAGGTGTTCTTATCTAACGATGAGTACCCATTACTGTATATATTAATTTATAAACTGTTGAAGTGTTCCTGACATTCTTCTAAACTTACAGTTTATGCAACATTATATTATATTGATTTTTCTGGATCTGTATGCTAATGTTTACATGATTTTGTAGGAATACAATTAAAAACTTCTGACTGAAGCCATATTGTGTTCTTCGTCTCATAATATACTTCCCAGGGCAGAGAAATTCCAACACGACACCTCGTACATGGCACTATACAGATAGTTCTAGCAGTGAATTTAATAAGCCAAGTATTTTGACACATCGAATATAGCTGATTTATTATTACTGTACAGTATTGTAATGGTTGCTCCTTTCTGCATAGCGACGTAGAAAGGAAGTATGTAAAATTGGAAGGGTGTTAGCAGGAGCGTGAGATTCCATGCATGCATACGGCCACACACACGGACATTTCAATGCTAATTCCTGGTTTGCTTTTGGTAAGCGTTTGATTATTCTTTGAACTTCATAGAAGAAATACAACTAAATAAAAGCAAATAAAACCCTAAAAAGCTATAAATAATGAACAAACATAACTTTGCATGGTTTGTAAAAGTGGGACTGACATCATCCTCCTAAATGAAAAGATTTAATCTGTTTCTCAAAAATCTTAAACCAGTAAGGAACCCTGTTTGGTTTGGTTGGTTTTTTTTTTAGCATTGCAGTAAACTAGGATAAAATAGAATTTCTGATTTCTCGTAAGGTTTTAGATGTAGCCAGGCTTATTACGGTTTGCAGTGTTAATACCACGGGATTTAGCCTGTATTGCAGCAGCGATGGTAATGAAGATGGCGACCAGCAGGAGCGAGCAGCTTGGTGGTGGCTGAGCAGGGTTGCCCAGTGTAGCGTGATCTGGCTGCCAGGGTCCTGGCTGCTGCGCACTGGGTCCTGGTTCATCCTCAAGCAGGGTTTTAGATTTAGTTCTCATGTAAGTGGCTAAAATGCTGCTGTTCTCTCTGAGAGGTATTTGGCTGAGTGCTGGATAACCTGGAGACGACAGACTTCGGGTAGCGCGGTAACTGGGTAGAGAAGGGTTGATGCCCTTCATACCCTGTAAATCCCAGGTGATGGGGAAGCAGGAGAAGGTGCTCGTGCTCCACTGCTGCGGTGGGGAAGCAGCTGCCACGCTCTGCTGATCTACTGGTAATCAGCAAATGCCCGCAGGAATACACTTTATTAAACTGTTAAAAGCAACAGGAGCCTGTGGAGATAACTCATTAGGGATGAAGCACAATTGCAAGGGCTGCTTCCCCAAGGACTTTTATCATTGTTCACTGCAAACCATTGACTTCCCACCTATGTCAGTGCTTGGACAGAGGAGTCCCAGACAGCTCAATTCCACATCTTTGGATGTTTATGTTCCTAACAGTCTGACCCTCTCAGCCTAAGCAGCTCTCTATGACAGAAGGACAGACGGATGGATGTCAGACCTTGGGATACCAAAAGCTGTTATAAACTCTGTGAGGTTCGCTGACGTATTTGTGCATTAGCCAGTGTAGGGAGATGCGATATTTGCTCTGGAGGGTTTCCTTTTTTCTTTTTCTTTTTTTTTTTTAAATCTGCAAAAAGTCTCACTCTTTTGTGGTACACTTTTGACAAGAGTGAGAACGTCCATAAAATCATGGAAGCTGCAGGATGGTACAGCTGCCTGAAGTTGTTGTGGGGTTTTGTTGTTGTTTGGGGTTTTTTTAACTAAGAATTGAGTATTTATGATCTTGTTTTGTGCTAACAGTGTTTCATGCTCGTTTATCATTGCTTAAGTAAGTATGACCTGGAAGCTGCATAGGAGGTATCTGTTACTGGTAACTCCATTACAGCAATGCCATCAATTTCTGCGTAAGGGAGCTGTCAGCCGGGGTTACGTTACACGGGTCTGGTAAGCGGCACTTGGTGCGCAGTTAACGGGAGCGCCGCTGTGTCCCAAGTCCTCTTGGTAATACGGTGGTACGTGGTTACCGTGTTTGCGGCTGTGTGTGCGCCGTGCTGTGCTTGCTGGCTGGCCGATACATCCAGTGCAGAAACTTAAGCTGACAGAGATTACAGGAGAGTGGATCGTTAATGTGCAGTTAATCGACTATAAATCTAGCAAGTGGAGGACGGCGAACCTGTGCGCAATAGAGGGAGAGATTGCACTGTCTTTAGAGCCTGCCTGGGCTGGCTGCTGTCCACAGCTCACACACCTTGGCCTTTACACTCAGCTCTCCACTAGACTAACGGAAAATGGTTTGCGCTGAAAATCCTTTCCAGAGCTTGTCTAACAACAGGAAAAAGACAGGGGTTTGTGTTTTGGGGTTGTTTGTGGTTTGTTGTAAATAAGCATATATTAGCCATGGGAGATTTGTTGCCCTTTTTTTTTTCCTTTTTGATTATGAAAAGACCACCTTGATGCTCACGTTTTCAGAGCAAGGGACTACAACAAAGGGATTTCTTAACAGAGTGTAACATGGTAAAAGCATGCTAATTAGGTAAAGATTACTGAAAAGCCTCAACTCCTCTTTCTGCCTAGGTGGCAAGTGTCAGTTTGTGTAAGTCTCCTCTTGAAGAATTCACGCAACACACAGGTAATTACCTACCCTATACAGAACTTTCTACAGATGCTTTGTCTGCCCTGTTCTCAGCCCTATTCACTTGGAAGGCCCAATTCAGTGACAGCTCTTTTGTTCTTTAAAGAGATGCCTTCTGCAACTGGTTGGAATTCTTATACCTACTATAGCTGCTTCTGCTGCAATTAGTGTTATCAGAGAGATTCTGCACAGGTAAAAACTCCATTCACTAAATAGGAAGGAGCGGGTTTGTTTTTAAAGTCCACGATTAGAGTTACCAAGAAGCAGATGGTAGTGCCACACAAGGTGCTACCCATTTGGGTGCAAGTACATCTATCAGCGTTTCATCACCATCCCTACACAAATGTTGAAAATCAACCTCAAAGGCTATTTTTGTAGGAAGGCAGTTATGATAAATTACAGGCCATTTGCTTTAATGTATCCTTAGGTTGTCACTTTTTTAATATGTCTGACCTTAGCTAAAGGTTAAAGGCGTTATGGTGTTTTTTGCCTGGAAATACAATGTTTGCTAGCTTTTGTGTAAACTGTAATTTACATTAGGAACAACCTCTGGAGTATCTGGGAAATAAACCTCTGTAAATCCTGGCTGGATGTGCTCTGTAATGGCTATTGTGGATCTGACATCTCCTTTTCAAGGAGGGAGGAGGCAAAAGGGGAAAGCTGCAATCTTCTTGCTTAAGGACAGAGTTTTCACCTTTCTTTTACACACACTTTACAGTGATAGATATAAAATTATTTTGATTGTTGGGGAACCGTTATGTTTATTCTCAAAAATTGCTAAGGGTACCTGTTAAAAACAAAACAGGAAAACAAAGGCAAAATTGGGTAAAATTCAGTGTTTTCAGATTTATTACAGGAATCAACTGTAGTCATGCTACCTTATAGTGCTTAGATTCTATTGGTAATCATAGAGGAGGGTTTTTTTCTGATTAGCCTTTACTTTCCAAGCTTCCATGTCTTTGCAAAAAAGGGCAGAAAACACTCTAGGGAGGCAATTGATTTTTGGTTTTGTGTTCTCAGTTGCTGCGCTACCATCACCCACATGTTGGTGTCCAAGAAGAATTACCTGTATGGGTTTCATTAGGTGCCTGTTTGATAAATGCTTTTTATCTGTGAAAGACTGTCCTGACTGGATGCTGATGTTAGTCTTGTTTTGCTTACAGGAAAAAAAGAAAGAAACAAAAAAAAAAAGAAAGAAAGAAAAACAAGTGATGTTTTTCTGAATACAGCAATGTGAGCTCTCTGTCTGGGTAAGTCAGGTCAGTTTGGAGCTCAGTGGGGAAATGACAAGCGTAAGCTTTTACATGGCCAAAATGTTGCAACTTTAGAATTGGGAGTAAGAAATCAATGGAAAACTTTCTCCAGGCTGCCTCATTGGGGCAGGTTGTCTTGCTTTGTGTAGCTGGAACACCAGAAAGGAGGTTTTCAGTGAAATAATTTTCTGGGCTTGGGCATCTTCATTAGTAACAATGTTCCCATGTTAATGGTCCTAAGTAGCTGCTGCCTCCTTTTGAAAGCTTCAGCAAGGGGCCAGTGTAGCCATGTGCAGAGAGGGCCGGGTGGCCCCTCTGGCGTGTATTGGCTTTGCAGGAGTGACCAGGATGAAACGCACCTTAAAGATCTTTTCTGGTTGCAGGAGTTTGACCCGCTTCGCTCATGAAGGAAATGCATTTGTTGAATTAATCTGCTGTGGTATTTCCACATCAGGTGTTACCTACAAAGGGACACTTGGGAAAGTTCGTGATCTTGAACTATGACATTGCCATGGATCATCGCTACACAAAGAGAAGCTTTATTTACTTCCATTTGAAAGCAGAGTAAGCTAAATCAAATGAATTTTGAGGATTGTCCACTTAAGATTTATAAGTAGTTTATGTTATCTTTTTTAGAGATGCTTTAGAAGAACCTTTCTCCATGGCCTTATATCAGTGAGAACATCAGTCCTCTGCATGTGTATGCTGGGCTTTCAACTGGAAGTTAGAAGGGGAATGCTGAATTTGCTAATTTCTTTCATTCATCCAAGCATCTTGGCACACCAGATGCAATAAAGATATTGAATAGATCAAAGCATTTCACCACATCACAAAGTTTAATATTGCTAAGGTTTGAAGACGTACCTTTTCAAAATTAAATGTTAAGAAAATTGCTTTGAATAGCTAAATCCCATTATTGAATAATGACAGGATTTTCCTTAATGTACTAGGAATTGATTGGATCTAAACCAAAATGTCATGGAAATAAATTAAGGTACTTGTATTTCACACCCTTTTATATAAAGGATAAGGTTCTAAAAAATTGTATTTTCAGATCCAGAGCTAACTCTATCTTCAAAATGCCTGCATTGTAAGGTAATTATCTTGTTGCAGTTTTAAGTTATTATTTTGCTTGTTGCCTGAGGAATTTTACAGCAGAGCAGTATTAATAAGATGCCAGGAGTACAAATTTCATAAGTTAATCTCTGTCATAAACAGAACTCATATAAACAAAGTGGCATTTTCATTCATAATTACTTGACCTGTGGCAAATGTGGGTCAGGAATGAAGGGATGTTTGATTTTACATCCTGTGGAAAATTAGAACTCTTGCATTTTGAGGAGAAACATTAAAAAAAAATCAGTGCCTTCTGGGCAAGGATTGAACATGCTGTAACTTTGAGAAAAGGAGGATTCTAATTCTTCCATGTTGTAAATCTCAGCTAAGTGGCATTTAGACTTTACTTTGATTATGACAATTCCTCCAGCATTCGTGATGGAAAAACAATTGATTGAATCCACCCCTCCCTCATTCCACCAACTCCATGTACACAAAACCTAGCAGCCAAACCCAGCAGATTAAATTTAAAATGCAACAGAGCTGGAGCTTTTTTTTTTTCCCTCCCTACCTGAAACTTGACTGTGTGATTGCAGGCAATCATAAGGACTAGGTGTTTTTAATGACAGCTAAGTACCTCCTGAAGTCATCTGACTTCAGTGCGTGGGACTCTAGATCTTTTAACTGACTTTGTATTGTTTTTTAAAGTTTCCGAAATCTGTCAGTCATTGGCATGAGAGTTGGAAACAGATGAACATGCACTTTCTGCATGTCAATTATGGAAGCGTTTTGTTACCCTGACTGGCTGCGGGAACCTCCTTTGCCTTTTGAGCCCAGTAGTTTGAAGGATTTCAAGGCTAATCAAATTCCTGTTTGCTTTAAACATGTATCCTCCTCTTTTTGCCTCAAATCTTGATTACATGTGACCTTCAGATAGATAGCCTCAAAATGCTAATAAATTACATTGAGATTGGTTTCTACTACAGTCCAGTAAAAGCTTCTGACAGATCTGTGTAAAATTGTACCCATTAAAAATGTTTAATTTATGACCAAAATGATGCATTTATACACAAAAATGCACAGGGGGAGGCTTTGCTGTTCTGAAAATTCATGTGGCAATGACCTGACAGAGCTATGACTGTTAGGGAACTAAATCCAACTTCAGATTAGTATTTTGGATTAGTACTTGGATGAGTATCTGGAGCATCCCCAGGTGGGGGAAATTGTCTGCTGTGGGCTGAGGGGAAGAATGAGCCAGGAGGAGGTTAGGGACTAGGGCAGGTCCCCTGCTCCGTCAGCGTCCAGCAGACACAGGCAGTGCCTTTTCCTTGCAGAGGTAATATACACAAGTGCCATAAACCCAGACCTGGTGGGTGAAACCCATGTGTATTTTGTCCCGTGCTTGAAAATGTGTTAATTCCTTGCAAAAGCCTCTTTGTTTACTGAAGTGCTTGCTTTATATCTCTGTTCTGCTCTGATGGCCTCACTGCTGCTCAGCTCCTCTGCAGTGTCTAGCCGATGATCTCAGCTTTGGCCCACAAGGTTCACCCTGTCTGCAAGAAGAATCATAATTCAGCCTCCCGGCTCGCTCCCGCTAAGCCTCTGTCACATGCAGAGCGCCCATGGTGACAGTGTGTGCCAGCTACACTTAGTGGCTTTAGAGTATTGAGTGAACTGTCAGCTTCAAACTCATTTACTTAAGACTTGGGCTAATCACAGTCCCCAAAGTGACATGGAATCCTTGCTCTTCAGAGCTAGACCCTTCCCTTGCTACAATGTGTGAGGGTGGCAATGAGAGAGGGTCATTATTTGCTAGCTGGATTGAGTAAGAAATGACAGGTAGGATTTATTTCTCACTTTCCAAACACCTTCATGGAGTCTTCAATTTTTTTCTTTAATTGGCTTCACTGACAGCCTTCCACAGGCACTGTGCACATCCGGGAGAATGGGTCTATGCAGGAAAGGTCTGTTCGTTAAGGCAAGGTCTGTCATTGCCTTAGGCTGCCACAGCAGCTAAAATTCCAAAACTAGTATCATTACCATCCTGATCTCATCTCAGTGTGGGTTCTGCCTTTTACTTAATGATGTTCTTCTTCTTTTACTTACTGATGTATATTGAAGGTGATATTATGATTAATCAGACTAGGATTTAGTGCATCTCAAAATGCCTTAAAATGCGGCTGAAGCAATACTGCTTTCATGTTAGTGAAACAAGCACCATCTGGGCATCCATTTGTAACTGTCCTGCAGAGAAGACTGGAGAGCTGGACACTGCTATGATGCTGTGTCCCGAACCCCCCCAACTGCCCCATGTTAATAAGCATTGCTATGATTCAGTGAGCTCGGCATCGATGGGTGAAGACTTTGTAAAAGAGGAGGACCTGTGTAATGTGACAGCCTGAACTGTGCAGCAATCTAGTCTGAAAGCCATTCAGAGCAAGCTAGAACAATTTCTTTTGAGTTGATAAGCACAAAACAACATGGTGGGGGTAAGTCTGGGGTGCGATGTTGTTTTTTCTACAACAGCAACATCATTTTTCTGAAAGTCTTTTCAGTGATATGCTGGCTGCTAGCGGCTCGACAGTCCATGTGATGCATGAACAGTAAGCTCACTTTTGTACCTGAGACACTCGGATTATTTTCTACTTTACTGGAGAGCAATTTTACAGTAAAATAAGGGCAACAGAAATTCATGGAAGCATGGAGCTGTTTCAGCTGTGAACAAGAATCACTCTCTAATATTGTCCAGCTGCGTCCAGCACTGTGAATGTAATGTTTCCAGATGGCCACCATCAGGAAAATAAGAAATGGTTGTTACTCTGCATGTAATAGATTTGATATTTACAGCCCACCCCCGAGCCCTTGGATGTTTTACATTAACACTTTTGGTGAAGGTCCCTTTGGCTCAGGCACCAGAGGAGAATGGTTTGAGGGCTGCAAGAGGAAAGTGTTAGAAAGAAATTATGAAGTTTTAACTGTACACCAGGTTTGAAGAGCAGCTTCAAAGGATCCCATTAAAAAAACAGATATGCTGCCAAAAGAGAAGTAAACAGAAAAGCCTGTTCAGTTATTGCAGAGTAACTCGGTAGGGACAGTGCATCTAAGGGAACTCTAGCTTTGAGGCACAACATGGTGTTGATTAGTGCAAATAAACCTCTCCAAGACTCACCTTTCAGCAATTACAATCAGACACTACCACTGTGGCTTCAAAAGCTTCATTAGCAAAACCTACTCCCAGTGAGAGCTACAAATCTCAGATACTCCAGTTTTAACTGATGGAGAACTGTCTTGCCTTATTTATTTTCTTCCAAATGAAAGAAGTGGGAAGATAATTACACATACCCTCATCAGGATAAATAGCATTAAAAATCAAAATAGATTCTCCTGAAGAATACATAGCCAGTGGTATAGAATAAGAGATGAGGATAATTTTCCAGTTGAGCATGATGAAGTCAGGTACCTTGATGTTTTATTTTCACCTAAATGGAACATCTAATAAAAACACATTGTGTTTTAGATGTAGCTGAAAGAAAGCTATCAAAAATAAATATTTCTTCCTCGTTTTGTTAGGGTTCTCTTAGGAAACACCATCAAATATTGAAAACCATTTTGTAGCAATTTTCTCCTAAAGAGAAAAAATTGTATTTTCAGTTCTTTCTCAGTTAGGGGAAGGGTATCTGGCAGAGCTTCATTCATCATCAACATGCCAAATGCTGGCAGGCTTTTCTGCAGTGCCAGAAAAGGGTCAGCTTCCACACTTTGTGGGAAAACTTCTTGCTATTTCTTCTGCCAATGTACTAACTGCCCATTAAAATACTAGGACAAATTAAGTTTAGTGGTCTTGCTAATTTCAACATGAATTCATTATTTGGCAGCTATAACAGATGTTCTATGCCAGAGTTCCTCCTTAACCTCTCTCTCTTATTGACTGTCTTGCTGGTTTGTATATGCTGTCGTTCTTAGTTAACTTTGAGGTTTTAATGATAGTACAGTGAGATATCAGAGAAATAATTACAGCAACAGTTACTTTTGTTCTTGTAGTGGACTGATTTATGAGGAGAGACTTGTGAAACAGCCCGCTAGAAGTTGTGTTTTCCTGATTTTCATTTGGCTCTGTGGTCTGGCTTTTCTCTCCCCAACAGATCCATGGCCAGACAAATGGGCTCCTGCAGTTTGATTCTACCCAGGAATATGTTTGGAGAATAAAGTAACTTGAAAATAACCTGTTGAATGAGTTCAGGGGCAGTCTTTGGTGATCATGGTCTTCCTAAAAAACACTCTGTACTTCTAAGCTACTGTTTTCTCCAGAGCAATACAGACTGAAATTTTAGAATAGAGAGTAATTATAACCTACATAGACGCTATCCATATAAAACTGTTGCTATGAGTTTGTCTAGTTGACCAAATAATGATTACATGCTTAACCTTAGATCTGATGTGACTTCTGCTGTGAAATTGGTATGAATCATAGATGCTTCAGTCAGGTTTGAAGGAACCCTGGAGATCATTCAGGGCAACTCTTGCTCAAAGAAGGATCAACGCTGGAGTCAGACCAGGCTGTTCAGGACTTTGTTCAGTTGGGTCTTGAAGTCTCCAAGGATCCACCATGTCTTTGGGTCCCTGTTGTTTTTTATTCTTTGAGTGAAACATGTTTTCCCTTTATCTAAGTTCATCCACTTCTGTTTTACCCTCTCTCATCCTCCTGCCATGCAGCATTGTGAAGAGCCTGGATCTCCCTGCTGACCCCCCAGGTTATCCCTATAGCTGAGGGAAGGGCAGTAATTACTTTCCTCCATCTACTGGCTGTGTTTCTGTGGGTGCAGCCCAGCATGCTGTTGGCTTTCCTCATGGCCTCATGTTTAACCTACCCAAGAAGCAGTGTGAAGCAGGGACCAATTTTTCTGTTCCTCAGACATCCAGCAGCCCCTGTCTTCTTTATCACAGGAAGTTTATTCTGGGAAGTCAGGGATATTACTGACGTTTGTGGGACACAAAGCCAAAGTTTCTGCAAGCAAAGGGAGTGGAAAAAAGCCATGTGAAATTCCCCACATACACTTTGCTGCAGGAGGTGTCAGAGCTAATTAATATGTAGGACTGGGGATATCAGTTGACAAAAAAAAGGAAGACAAATGACACTGGAGGAAAGCACTGAAGTGAATGGAAATGTGCTGCTGATTCATTAGGGTTCTGGTGTCACCTGTTGACTTTGTAGTTGTAAAATACGCTGAATATGGCTCTGTAGGTACCACAGGGAATATCTGGGAATGGTATTCCCGGATGCTGGAACCTGCTTATGCCAACTGTTGAGAACATCAGCATGAGGCACTGTTGTGCTATTTCAAACAAGCTTTCTGCCAGTGCCTAAGCATGTGCCATTTTAGGGAGTGTAGTAAGTTCACCACAGAATGTAGTACTGTTACCCTGGCTACGCAGCAGCTGAAAGCAGATCTGTACTAGTGCTACCAAAAAAACACTTTCCCATTCAACGCAGATATATCTGCATATCCCAGGGAAGTTTGAATTAGAAATGTGCCAGAGAAACTGCCTGGCAGCACTGAGTTCCTGCTAAAAGTAATCAGGTTCCTCCTGAAAACACGGTATGAGCTCTAGGCTGAAAAGTATGGTTACAATTAATTTATTTTCACACTAATGGACGTGGGTGGAGCACTGACAGCACAGAGTGCTTAACAGCAGGCAGGACGCTGGGTGCTGCACGGGGAGACTGTAGCATGTGACGAGAGTAGAGCGCTGGGCCAGGGTTATTAAGCTGGATGTGGCTTGAAGTAAGATTTTGTGGTTACCATCCTGCGTGAGCTGCTTGAGATGTAGAGCACATCTGGGGAAAAGCTGTGACCACCCCCAGTGAGGTACCCCGCCCAGGAAAGGCTGCTGTATCCATCAGAGGAGCTGCCTGCCAAATAATTTCAGGATATTCCAACTGAGAGGGTTGTGGAAAAGGAGGAGGAGTGTTGTACAAGCAATCGGTGCAAATCCAAATAGAAGAGTGAGTGCCATTACTCTGCTACTGTTCACAGGGGTTTAAAAAGTTTTTTAGCACTTATTTGAAATGTCTACCTAGGATAAGCAATAAAACCCCAAAAGCCTACCTTTGAAAATAGACTGAATCATTTGCTGGAGATGTTTGGTCTAGGATGGTCTCAGTATTTTAAATCTCAGATTTAAACATTAGACAACCCTAATGACCAGAGCCTTGTAGGGTGTTCACTCCATTTAGGCTCAAAGTGAGAGGATGCTTTACCATTTCCAAACTGCCTTACTTGAAGAAGAGATGATAGTTTAGATTAAACCTGTGCTGCTTTGTAGTCTTCATGTGCAATAAACACATTGGGAAATAAAGTAAAATGGAGTTTCTGTGCTTGGCTTAAAAGAACTTCAGGTAAGTATTATCTCTAGTGATATTACGTTACCAATAACAATGAAGATTTGCCAAAAATACATAAATGTATCTATCTCAGGAGGGGAAGCTATTAATGAGATTGTCCTTCTAGAAGTAATCCTGTATCCAGACCACCTCCTATGAGATTACCCTTTGAAGAAACAAGCCTACTGAGAAGTCATGCTGTGCTAGAGAGAGAGTTGTATGAAGCAATTAACCACAGGAACCGCAATGCTGATTGCAAGTAGCTGCTGATCCGGCAAGCAAAACCGATGTACCAAAACCGAGGGAAGAGAGAGGCAAAGCGTTAGAGAGTCATGCAATACCATACCATGGAACAAATGATGGGTCACGTTGTGCCCCCAGTGGGCAACATGCTGCGTTTCCAAAAACAGTTTGGTTCTAGTTTTAAGACATGCCTTCATTTGTTCAAATAGGTTGGTTCTAGTTTTGTTAACCTGTGCCTGGGTTAAGACAAAAAAGAGGCAGAAATAAGAAAGCCTGTCACATTAGCAGTGACATGCTACAGAAAATAGAGATAAATATAAAAATAAATCACAGTGAGGAAGTGTGTCTTCCAGCACAATAGAGAAGTTCGAGTTCCATTTCAAGTGTACTGTTCTGAATATTCTCTTTATCCAGTGTCAAACTTCTCTAAGGCGTAGTGCTTTTCCAGCGCAGAGCTGGCATGAGAATGATGCTAAGCAAGCTGGCAAACCTTGCTCTGTGTTTGCTATGAACTGCAGTTTTTCTAAGTCTTCATTCCACTGCTGGAATTTCATTCCAGCCAATTTCAAAGGGTGATAGTTTAGCAGGAAGCAAAGCCAGTGTATGTATCTTCCTTTGGGTGGTGGGAAGAAGAGGTGAGAACAGAAGTGGACACATAATTGGCAGGTAAATGTCTACTGTAACTGGAAATTTTAAGAATTAAAACCAGAATAATGAGAATGTAGCTGGTTGTCCACCCCAGGGGCTCACTGGAGAGCAAACAGATGAGCAGCATGGAGGTATGGCTCAGGAAGCACAGGCCGATGACAAAGTGACAGCAAATGAAGGAGAGCCAGCAGCAGTAAGGCAATGCCTTACTCCAGCAAGAGCTGGTGGGACAGGCACCGAAAGCTCAGTGGGAGAGGTGGGAGGGAAATCCAGTTACAATAAATATGGGAGAACTTGGGTGTTGCTCCAAAGCACAATAAACCAGAATTTTGCTGTTTCAAGCACGCTAATTCCCATTGTGTAAAGAAATAATAGTAAAGAAACAGAAAGAAGAGAAAAATAGAACATAAATGTTGTGAAATTGGGCAAAGGCTTCAGGGAACACCCTAAGCACGTAAAACTTACTGTAGTATCTCAGTGTCTAACCGAGCATACTTACACTGTTCACTGCAATGGTATTCAAAGTCAGATTTGACATGTGGGTTTCCCTCTGAAGTAGAAGGGAGATCTGCTTGTCCTCACTATAATTTTTAATTGAATTTATGTTCAGTCAGCATAACATGATTGCTCTAAAGATGTCTTCTGTCTGCTTGTAATAGGGTTAAAACTCAATTAGTAGCTGCAGCATCTAACAATATTTCACCACTTGCCAGAAGGCTCAACCAGCATCTGGCCAGCTGCGAGTAAGTGGCTCAGCACACATTTCATCTTGCACTTGTGACAGGCTCCCGAGCCAGCGTGGTGGCCGCCCTCCCTGGCAGCACCATCCCTGGGACGGGCTGTCCTCCAGTGCTCCCTATGCAATCTCTTCCCTGCACTAAACACTGTGTCACAAAAATAGTAACACAAAGTCATTCACGCTTTCACTTTGTGGTGTTTTATCAGCTCCTTGAAGACGCACAGGTGCTAGGAGAACTGCTGAGAGGATAATAAAGCTTTTTATTTCCTTATGTGAGGATTAAGTCCGGCTTTTTTTTTTTTAATCTAGAAGGAATTCATTTTACTCTAATCAACGATTGTAATAACTAATAAGCTTGATTAAAATCTGTGTGACCATTAGGTGACAAAGCCCCAGATGAAGCCTGTTGTGTTCCTCCCTCAGGTTTTTACTTTCCATTTTGGCCCACCTGATCCCAATAAACTCATTTTTGCAGAATACCCTTAGCACAGAACAAATTAGAGCTCTCTTTCTCGCCTTCCTTTTAAGGTGTGTCCAGTTTTCCCACTATCCACATCTAATTATTTACCCAGAAAACAATCAAACATTGGTTTTTAGGCGATGGTGTCACTATTTACCTGGAATATCAATTTTAGTGTCTGTATAGACGATTGACCTTGGTTGTATGTACTGTGGATCTTGATTAAGAGCAGGTGAGCAACAAATACATCATGTTCTGAATTATTACAGGAAAGGGATAGACATTTGGAATTTGAAGACATCCAGGAGAAAAGAAGACTTGCAAGGCACAAATGAAAATTCTGTCAGCAAAGGAACACTTAAAATGGCATTGTCTTGCATTTCATATTTGGCCACATAACCTGGGACAATAACTCACTCAAAAAACCGCCTCAAAGGTAGTTTCAATCATTTTGTCGAGGTCTACTACTTTCAGTCTGCTTCATGGACAAGTCTTGGTGAGGAAGCCTAAGGAACACCTCGCATCTCCCGTATGGAGCTTCCAGCCGCTCCTGCGCAGGAGCTGGGTGAACAGCTTGTCCCTCCTCCCGCGTTGCCCTCACAGCTCTGCCCTGTCGGTGCTGTCGCTTACGCCGGTATCTGATTTCCCGTGAGAGCCGCCGGGCAGCGGTCACCCCAGGGCTCTCCCTGCGCACGTTAGCCCTGCAGGGCAGGCCGCAGGGCCCGGCCTTCGCGCCTGGGGCAGCCGCACGTGTC
>VZZY01007278.1:359986-437264 GCA_013400335.1 Eurystomus gularis | reverse complement strand
GGGCGGGCCCTGGAGCGCGGCCTTCCGGCGGGCTGTCGGGGCTCGGGGAGAGGCGGCCCTCCTGGCCCGAGCTGCTGCGGTACCTCAGCCCTGCGGTGCGGTAGCCGGGAGCGCCTTGACAGCCTCGCTAGCTCCGGCCTCTGGTCGCGGCCAAGGTGACCAGGACACTGGCGTGGCAAGGCTTTGCCGGGTGGCTTTGGGAGGCCCTGTCCTTGCCTGACGGGCACGGGCAGAAGAGTTAAACCGACCCCTGGCCCCTTCCTGATATTTCCCCCGTGCTCTTTTACCATGTGCCGATGTTCTGTCCTTGGTACCCGCTGCAGGTGTTGGGGTTTTTTTTGATGGATGAGTAATATATCAGGTAGTTCTGTTGTATGGAGATACCTCCATTGCCCAAGACTTAACACTGTACGCCTCGTGGTGAATGCACAGCTTGTAATCTTCTTCCAGGTCAGCTTTACGGGTGGAGAATTAGGCTTCTTTATATGGTATGGCACATCTATTCTGGGAGGAAAAGAAACATTTAGCATGTTGAACTATATATACCTGAAGTAGTCTTATTTGATAAGGATATTCCATACCTCTCTGGTTTCAGTTATCCATGACAGACTTTTGGAGATACTTCATCATCTTCATCAGTTTTTGCCACTGTCAGCCTTGTTTTATTAGCATTAGTCAATCTTAAGAGCTTTAGCAGTGATTTGTATGGAGAATATAGGAGAAAATGACCACGATAGTGGATGAAGAAGCATTTTTGTAAAATATGGGGAAGACATATTAACGACTGCTCCTGCAGAGCATAAATAATGTTCGTTAGCATTGGTAGCAGGACTTCATGTGTGTGTTAAGAAATTCAGGAAGGGTACTGTCAATACCAGGAGAATATTGATTCATATGATAGTAGCCTGTGCAAGGTATTTCTGTTTAAAGTGATCTTGAAGAAAGCTGGATAAACACTTTGCTATGAGAAGTGTCTTACTGTTTCTTTTTCATATGCTTGTGTTGTCCTCTACAAACGTGGGTAGAATAATTCATGAGACACTCCATGACATTAGGTTACTTCTAGAACTGAAAGTGCCAAGGTGAGAGCTAGCTCACAGATCGAGACACACGTGCCATACTGCAGACCAGCTGTAGGAATTTTCAGCTGCTTGGGGCTTTAATTTACTTTCACCGTTTTAAGGGTGCTTTGATGCATTAAATATCAGGTTGTTCTTTTGGTTCACTGCTTCTTTCTTATTTTTGACCTCCGGTAGAGATTTAATTAATATCCTCCTTTAGGTTGCTCTTAGCTCAGCTTGATTCCTTGCCAATCACTGTTTTCGTTTCAGGGCTGATTTAGGAAACATAGCAGAGTGGAAAAATCCTAACTATTTCTGACTCTTGCCTGCTATACTGTGTGCTGATTTTTGACTGACAGTCTCAAGGCTGAGTGGGCTGGAATGGTCTATGATCATGCTGGTGGTCTCTGATTTGTTTAGCTGCTGACAGCTGACATCTGTGCTGGAGAACCGCAAGTGCAAACGGAAGAACTAGGAAGAAGTCAGTTTTGTTGAGTCAAATTAATCTGTAGCTGAAATCTGACTGGAATTACATGATTGGTGGCGTTTTCCATTTTTGTTTCATACTTGCATAAAAATGAAAGTGTTGCTTTTACATGAGATGGGAATAATATCTGTGATAACAGTTTTCTTCACCTGCGATCTTTGTCTTCACAGGACTGACATAGCCCATATCCACTCTTACAGATTGTTTATTCAGTAGTTACAACTTAAAGTATGACTCTGGCCCCATTTTCAAATTTAAATGGAGCTGGAGGGAAGTGAATGGTACCACTTGTAAGCTCTTTGTTTCTATTCTATATTATGTCATTTGCATCCATTTTCAAATCTCCCTGACAAATTGTTGTTATTTTGCTATGCGCTCTTTGCTAAGTGCTAGGAGAAAGATTTACAGACAAATTAGGAAGAAAGAATGTGAAATTACCTGCACTTAAGCTTTCTGCTGTAGAATGATAGAGTGAAAAAAAATGTTCCTCTCATTCCCTTCTCTCCCAGCTCTTTGCAAAACACTTCAAATGAGGGTAGGTAACTCTTCAGGAGTGAGTGTCCACTCCTGAGGTACATGTGCAGAATTTTGGTAGTAGAGGGTGATATTTGCATGGAATAAGATAGATGGAATAAGAATTTCTATCAGAATGGGCACAGGTATGAAGTCCTAAGTGCCGCGGTGACCTCTCAGTTCTTATTATTATAACATGTTGAAATCTTAGCAAGTTTTGCAAAATGACTAGATGCATACGTAGTGGTTTTAGTGCTGTTGCATCTTGAAGGGAAGTATGCGTGCAGACAATACATGATTTCTGTCAGTGTTCTCCCAGTTGCTCTGAGCTGTTTCAGGACTTAATATGCTTTCAAAATGGTGCTGATAGTATTTATGTATGTGTGGGAAGAGGCCTGAAAAGCAAAAACTCAGACACTGCTCAACTAATTAGCAGGAATGTGCTGAAACTGGTGGGCCGTAGACCCTGGGAAACTAAAGGGAGTAGAGAGATAAACACAAAGCTCTGAAACCAGGAGTTTGACAAATGTTACAGATTGAGATAAGCAAACTCCAGACGCCCTGCCATAAAATCTTAGGAATGCATCTTCAAGGTAAAAGGCCTGTAAGAGTATACCTTCACGATAAGATGTAGTTACTAGCGTGACAGTGTATTACTAACCAATTAGATGCAGCCGCATGAACAGTATATGCTCAAAATAACCAATCTGTTTAAAACACGCAGTCAATATAAGCATATGTAAAGGAATGATTGTATACAATAAAAGGACACTCGCTTGCATCAAGCTTTGTCCCGTCTCTTAATCACGACATGTTTGCACAGTTATATGGGAGCCCTAATCATAGACGGGGTGTTGACGCAGGAGGACATAAGTGTTATGATAAGCTTTGAATCTGCAATGGGAAATGACAAGTGAATATAGGTAGGTAGGAAGTAATGCTAATAGATAAGGGATTCAGCATACTAGTAGCCTAACCATTGCCAATTGGCTGAGAATGCCAAGTGTGGGGAGAAGAGCGTGTGGTTTTGAGGTCTTGCGGGTTTAAAGGAGGATTGTATACTAGCTTTGGTGATGCTGCCTTGGGAGAATACTTCCCATGTATCTGGGGACCATGGAGAATGCGAGAATGGAAATGCTTGTGTGGGAAATTCAGTAAGTGGATGCTTGCAGCTGGTGTTATGAGCTAGGCCTCAGATCTAGTGGATGAGAACAAAAAGGCTGCAGAAGTCTGAAAGAGGAGACAAGGGAATTTGGTGTGATAAAGGAGGAGAGTTGACTGGTGGGATGATACGGTTAGTCAGCGACTAGGAAAGGGATCTAGTTAGCAGCTTTCAAAATAGATGTTGAGTTAAAAACATCATGTTAAAAATGTGATGCCAGAGAAAGGCATGCAGTAATATGGCTTTATTCAGTAAGAGCCCTTTTTCTTTTTTCTTTTTTCTAGGACCAACATTCATTTTTAAATTGGGTGGTAAAAAATACAGCTCTTCCTATCCCTTACAAATTCAAGAATTTTGTAACCATGTATTTTCTTTATTGGAGGGAACAGGAGATGAGGAAAAACAATGAAAATATAATTTAACTTTATTTGTGTACAGAAAATGTTTATGCAGAATTTTTAAGCTATCTATTCTTGCGTTAGAGATAAAATAATATTTACATATAATAAGTCACATAATTTTATCTATGACTCAAAATCAGTGTTGTTTTTGGAACACTTTAAAGTTCATTTGGCAGCTCAGTACTTTTGTTTTTAGCAGCTGTTCAGCTAGTCACACTAAACAACAAAAAACTTGGGGTTTACTTTCTGACTAAATTATTTCTCTAGATGGACAACAAAACAAATGAGACACAGCTCAGAGTTAAATCTGAATTTTTCTTTCTCTTTATTAGTATCCAACCCTTTATGTTCTTGTAACTTTCCAAATACTTTTAGAAGTGTTTTCACTTTAGAGTGAAAACAAAACTAATGATTTATTTTCACATTATTACTATTCCTTTGCAATTTTAACAGCTTTAGCATTAAGATTATACTATTGTTGGCCTAATTGTAAGCTACATTTGCTCCTTTTAGTCTGAAGGTGAGCTTTGATTCCCTTTGCCAGCACTGGGGCTGATAGTGTTCAGCTTTCCCGAGATTCGAGCCTTACTGTTTTGTGTTCAGAATCACAGGGAACCTGCTCTCCTTGTTAAAAAGCTCGTAAGAGGTCATTGAAAGGACAAGATAAATGTTGCTAGTTAGGAAAGCAAACTGAGCTTTTTCTTAGTGTGACACTGATTGAAGGTTAATGTCAATATGAACACTTAATGAACACTTTTAATTATTTTGTCAGCTCCATTATTCATGGCATTCAATCACTACCTTTGTCGTTGATGCTGTTCACTGAACCTACCTCGTCTTGGCTTGGTAAAAGGCTGCACCTTTCTACAACCAAGAGACAGCTGTTAGAGTTGGCAAGAGCTCCATAGAAGTCAATGATTAGCAGACTCATTTGTTCCCAGGGAACCAGGGCTCAGGGGGTGTGCGATACAAGTGGTGTCATGATTGCTTCAGGAACCAGGCTGATGTTACCAGTTACAGAAGCTGTGAGGTGAGCTGACTGATTTGGGGGTGGCCATCAGCAATACTTCCACTGCTGTAAGCATAGCTTTGCCATCTGTCATGTAGTGGCCTCTCTTCTGAAGAGAAATTCACGCCTAGGCCTGAGCTTTGTGGAAGAGTAGTCTAGCTGTAAATCTCTGTTTTCACGGTGAGGCTGAAATATGCCTGCAATTGATTGGCTTTTTTTCTGATTAGATTTGTTTTGTCTTATTAATAGACTTGGATCTTCTGTCTAATAAGCAAACATGAGTCATCTGAAGTTGTTTGCGACTACTCTGAAGTGGCATGGCATTAAATTTCTGGAAAAGCAAGATATAGCCAGAAGGGTATTTTTACATGGCCAACGGTATGTTTCATCAGGAACCTCAGAACCATTCCTGAGTGGGAGTAATTCAAATTATGTGGAGGAAATGTATTATGCGTGGCTTGAAAACCCTAAAAGTGTTCATAAGGTAAGTCTAAAACTTGACCGTAAATGATAATACTAGATAAAGAGTGGAATCGATTTGTTTCTTTTTAAACTTGTTTTATAAAAGGTCCAGAAAAAGGTCTTGTATAAAATGAAAAATGCGAAACTAATTTCCCACATATTGATTGTTGTAAGATGTGATATTGCAGCTAAAAAACTTCAGAGGAGACATAGACATGGTGAGTTGAGCAGAAAGAATAAGAAGTCCAGACTAGCAAGAGCAAGCTGTTGAGAACTTTTCAGTGTTCCACCATGGAAATGCTGTTCAAGCAGTCTGTCAAGTACTTAGTTACATCTGGAAAGAAGACCCAAGAAATGCAATACTTTTAAGGATATGTTATATTTAAGTAGCGTGTGTTGACATTGGTACTTAGAAACTGCCTGAAAAACATGAATGTTCAGTTCTCTTTAGGTAGCTGTGGAAGTTGTAACCTTAAAACTGCATCTGAAATTGTCAGAAAAGCCTTCTTAGGTATCTTGAAAAGTATTTTGTTCTGTCTCTCTCCCTCTCTGTCCAGGTGACAGAGATTTGTTTGCTTTTTTTAATTTTTTTTTTTTACTTTAAATCTATTGCCCAAATCCTTTCTTGTGAACAAAATGCATAGACTTGTTTTTTAACAAGCCTTTTGCTGACAAGGAAAGCTCTCTTATGGTGATACATGTGTAGTAACTTAAGAAGCTGATGAGGAGTCTGATAAATTCTAAGACAGACAAGTCATTTTCTAAAGACGTAGTGTGAATTGTGCCCAAAACGTTTACCAGGTTGGTTGTGTCTTCCCGTATTTGTAAGGCACGTATATAAAAAAATGTCACTTAGAAGTTGTTGCTCTGTCTGATCATCTGTCTAGAGCATAAGGAAGGGACGCATATTGAGGTGAGAAAAAGGAGATTTAAAAAAGCAGTTTTATAGCTGGTTCTTTTGGATGTTGCTTATGACTTTAGTCTTGTTGGAAGGTGACATGCAGTGAGAGCTCTGAAGACTGAATGTTAATCACGTAACAGGTCTTTTGTGTCACACCTTAACTTTGAACTGGAGAGGTTTTCTTCAGGGATGGCTCCTTCTCTCATCCAACCTTTGATTCCTCGTCGTGTACCTGCCAGCTGAAGTTCCATCCCGTGTAGAGCAGGGTAGCACATTGTGTGAGTGCATTGAATTAATTTCTGAGACACCCTCACGATGGGTTAGTGCTACAGGTCGGTATTAACCCTTTATTTTGAGGACATTGAAGAGATGAGCTCACGCATAAGGGGTGTGTGGGGTGACATCATGGTGACATCCTGGTTTTACTTAGGGTTTTCATGAGTCGATATAACTTATTTCCTTTAGGAAGAATGAAATTTCTTGTTCGGGCCCTTTCCAGCGGAGTGAGTTTTGCGGCTGCTGCTCTTGCCCAGCCAGCCCCGTGCGGCGGGCGGGGAGCGCCGGAGCTGGCCAGGGTGCTGAACAGCCCGGCCCGGGCCTCTGCGCCGCCCCGGCGAGGACCGAAGCCCTCTGCTACGTGTGAACGTGCCCGTTATTTTGCTGATACTTGGGGCGAGGCGGAAATGCTAACAATCCTGCCGCAGGACTATCCAATTCATCCGGTAGTTCAGGTGCACCCAGGCGATGGATCCCGACGAAGTGATGCAGTTTGTAGGTTAAACAGCGACTGATGAATTGGCAGACGTGAATTGCAGAGGAATGTAAATGTGCTGGTGGACTAGGGTGTGGCCTGGGGAATGGACCTCAGGGAGTTCAAGATGAATTTTAAAAATGTGTGATTTCTTTTCCAGGTTAACTATATGTAATACCCTTACAACAGTAATAAACTGAAGTAAATTCACTGTGTGCTTGGTTTATGCGGCTTAAAAGAATATAATTGATGAACGTCATGGGTTACTTTACAGCAATTCTTGCCTAAATAGTAAGACTTTTCACAGCCTAGAAAAAAGAGGTGAAAGAGAATGAATCTGTTTAGTTTTACTTTGTTTCATCAACAAAATTAATTTTCAATTTTCTGAAAGCCATCTCCTCTCATCAGGTGGAAGCTGTAAATACCTACCCACGATTTTTGTTGACAGAAGTTGTTCAATTTGGGCTTTAATAAAACAGGTTAAAAATTTTGAGAATTGAACTCACCCCATTTCCTTAAAAATACAGAAAAATTTCTGCTTGATGCACAAATGCATGAGTGGGGGCAAGTCGTGGATTTGTCATTTTGCTATGGAAAGTGGTGGAAAATGGTGTCAAGAGACACCAATGGCTTATGTAGTGTTAATTATGGTATTGCTAATAATTTGTCTCTCTCTGGGGGCCACTCATATTTCTTTGTTTTACCCAGTACGTCCAAACATGGCTTAGAGACAGATTGTGCTAGGCATTTAGACATTACATTTTCTTTCCTCTTCCCTTTTTAATTCCTGTGTTTCTTCATGTTGTTTCTTTTTTAATATCTCCTTCATATCAGAGGGGATGTGCCACCTCCTAGGTGATGAGATGAAAAAGCTTTATTTTTCATTGACTTTAAAAATCTCATTCTATTCACTTTTACTTAGAAACCACAATGAGTCAAGGCTCTGCAAATTATTTCCCTCTCAGAAGATTTGACTGGACATGTCTTCCCATGTATGCCTTTTTAAAACTGTTTGAAATATGGCTGCCACATTGCAATGAGCATATTCAGTGTTACTAGGGTTTTTTTTTTAAGAATCTTTCCTTTCTATGTATACTGTGGTTCTATATCAAGGAATATGCATTTACATCCATAGGAGCTGTTATTCATTGTGCAAGTCCATTCCTGTTGATTTCTTGCTTTTCCTTGCCTTTTGAATTTCCTATCTTTAGAGTAGCCAAAACAACAATCAGAATAAAATGACATGAGTTCTGAAAAAAGCATCATTATTTCTCCTTGAGGCATGATGTCAGGGCCATAGATCATAAGGGAGAAGCTTGACAAGGCTCAGTTATTACTATCACAAGATTAATTACAAAACTGCATGGTTGGATATTGAGTACTTGATGCCTGCCATGTTATCCTGTATGCAGCCACTCTGCCATGAGTGTGTAATCACTTCCTTGTTCTATGTACTTGGAAAAAGTGTGGCATTTTTGTTTTGCTTTGACTTAATTTTTAAATTTTTTTTTTTTAATGATGTAGTGGTGCTCAGTGTGTGTCTTCTAAGGCTTTACTGTCTTCATTGCAGTTGATAAATATTGTGATGTCACTAGAAAAGAAAAAAAAAAACCAAGATAACTAATGTTACTTGTTATTCTAAGTGCAACACTTTATTATATGAGAGTAGAATATTGCCAGTGAATCACTTAAATTGTATTATATTACTTGAGAAAATATTGGTTAACTACAATATAGATTTGCTGGCAGAAAAAAAAAGGAATGTATCATGTGTCACTATAGTAATTTACTTTTTACAAATGAATTATTCTATTATAAGTCTTCTCTACCATTGTCTTAAAGAACCCTTGCTATTGTAGTTAAGAACCTGTAGTTGAGACCAAGCTGGTCGTCTTTCTGTTAAGTCACATGGAGAATGCTGTTGCCAAAGGCTGACATTGATACACAGGACTTGAAGACTATAATCTGGTATCAATCTTGAAAGACACTACAGAAATTTATAAAGGCTTTGATGGATGTGTATCCAGAAAAAACTAATTTTCTGTAGCCAAATGATGTATTTTCCCTCCCTTCTGATTAAATGTCAAGCCTGCCCAACAAATCAATAAGTTCAAAAATACGATAGAAAATAGTGTGGGTTCCTTCTGATCCAGCTGGCTGACTCTTCAGATGTAAACATTTTGAAGGTATTTCTTTGTGTTTGTGAAGAATATAGGGTATGAAGAAAAGGTCCTATGCTTATTCTCCTTAAACAGGTAGCTTGTTGGACGAGTCTATTTAGATTGTTAGCAACAGTCTCAGCAGAGCGCTTATCTAAAAACATATCCAATTGTTTATGGGACTGTGCTCTGATAATGTTTATATCTAAATGAAAAGCTTTGGTTGAACAAAGGAGTAATTGTATTATTCTCATCATTGTACGTGTATCGTGTTTCTGGAAAAAGTGAGGAAGGAATCTTGACATAAGCAAAGCATATTCTTTATTAAATCTTTGAATGAATACCAAATGTCAGATTTGCCCAGATTTTGGATCCAAATGTGTTTGGAATTTCCTAATTTAATGGAAGTGAAAAACTGTGTATTGCCAAAATAATTCCTCCATTCTAGCCCTAGTTGTAACATGAAGGGGTTGTATCTGTTTTTCACTGTCTGGGATCTGCAGACTCTCAGACTTGGTGCTGTACAGACATGGAATAACAACACTGTTCTTAATACAGAGTAAGAAGATGCATAGAGAGAATGCCAGATGAGAATACCAGTTACACTAATAAACTCTTGTAGGCCATTTATAGGATGTTGTGTAAATTCAGACTTCTAATCTTGATGTGGCTAGCAAGGTGTCAAGGTGAGAAGAAGATAGGGCAGAAATGATAGAGGGGAGGAGGAATGAATTCTTCATCAGCATGTCTGGAAGTGACCACCAAGCATGATCTGTCTGCCTTAATTTGTCATGGCATATAAAAGTTAGGCTATGTTTAGATCAAGTCTGTGTAAGGGCAAGGTGATAAATTAGGTAACTCTATCGTATTTGTATCAGTGCAGCTTTGTATTAGTAAAGAGAGGTGCATTAAAACAGTGCATCTCAGGCAGTGGCCTCATGCTAATAAGGAGGTTCCTGGCCACAGGTTCAATGAGTCTTACTTTCATAACCTGAACTTTGCAGTTTGGGCGATGTTTCACTCTTCTATCTTGCCCCTGTAGACACCTTAAAACTTGTAGGAATTTCAATATGAAGACATCTTTTGTTTATGAACACAGATTTTTGTAAGTATTTTTGTATCATACAGTGTGTTACATTATTTTTATTTTTTTGTTTACTCTGTAATGAATATATTAAGTAATGCTCTTTTAAAAATCAAATATTTGGGCTATTTGTTGTCTTTTCTGGCACTGGTTCCTTGAAATATGTTAATTCCAAGCTCAGAGCCAGAGTAAATAACATGCACTGTACAAAATGAAATTTAGCTTTTACAATTCTTCTATTCCAGTCATAAAAAGGTTAAAGTTTTAAAATAGCTTACTTTTTTTTCTTAACTTAGCCAAACTGAGGAAAGTTTTATGACCTTTCATTACCTTTTAAGGAAACTGTAAGCTAAGCACAAGTATGGACTAGTGCAGGCTTTCTCTTTTGTTGGGTATAAGCATCTCAGATATTTTGTCCCATTCTGTAGCTTTCTGTTGGCATCCATACATCTTAATACCATTCTAACCTGGGACAGTCACCACCTCATCAGAATGGAGACAGTTCAGGAAAACCAGATTTGGGCATGTGTGGAAATGGCTTGTATAAAAGTGCAGATGGAAATAAAAGGAGCTTTCATTTGTCATGATTCAGTTTTAGAAATATATACTATTCTAAAGTTACAACTTGCACCTGAAACCAGGTCCATAATTCCTTTCATAGTAAGGTAATCTGAACTAGTGAGGAAAAGATCTTAGAAGCTTCACTCAGAGAAGCTGTAATTGCTTAAAGCCCTTAAGGACGTAGTCTGATTTAGCATATTCAGTGAGTGTCCTGAAGTATCATAAGTTCTTTTAAGTATCATTGAAGGAATAGATTAATTTCTTTTATTAAGATTTCCAGTTTACGGGCTTGATACCGCTTTAGCTGCATAATATCATGCCCGTTACTGGTTGCCTGAATAAACATCACACTTCTAAAGAGTGATGTCAGTGAATAATGTGCAAAGATGCTTTGTGCACATATGTGCTGGAGAGTTTTCCACTGAACAAGCTCAGTGTAATAAATAAGATGAAAAGGGTTCTGTGTAAATGAAACCCACAGTTGCTGCTGAGATGTGGACGTACTAGTGCTCTCTTTGCTGGCTATTAGTGGCATTTAATACTGTAACGTAGTGAGGTTCCATTTGCAGCTTGAAAGAGTTGCTTTTGGTTGAGACTTTAGTTTGAGGTAATAAATTTTCCTCCTTCTTTCCTTCTCTGTACACATGTCCAGTCCTGGGATTTGTTTTTCCGTAATGCTAATGCTGGCCAAGCATATGATCCCCATCTACCAGATCAGCTGGAAAGAAAGACATCGTTTCTCCAGAGCCATGGCCTGGCCCAGACACCGGGTAAAGCTGAAAAGCTTGTTGAAGATCACCTTGCTGTGCAGTCTTTGATAAGAGCGTACCAAGTAAGTGTCCTTTGGGGTAGGTATGAGAGGGCCTCTCCTTTGCAAACAACATTTTTTTTTTTTTTTTTTTTATGTTCTTGTTTGTCTTCCGGTGTTAACTCTTGCATGTTGTCTTGCTTCTGATCCAAAGTATTTTCAACTCGATAGTCTTTTCTTCCTGCACAGTGTCTGAACACTGAAGTCCTGGATTCAGACTGGTATGCTTCTCTGGCTTACCAAATTTAGGATTCAGATTACCCACAGCCCTGATGCTGGTCATCTGACTTATCCTAGAAGCTCTTTATGGAGGTAGTTGTTTGTGAAAGGGAATATGAAGGCGTTTTGCCCATTTACCAAAAGCAGGAGCCAAATATGTCAAAGCTTACCCTTTACTGTTCTTTTGGCTCGTTGGGCTGTATAAAGATTTTTTTCCTTTTGTGTATGTGTGTCTGATTCAGTAAGTTATTTGGTAAAATTGGGAAACCAAGTTACCTGAAATAGTTTTACTTCATATGAAGGGGATTGTCCTAAATCTCCTGATGTGTACAGTGAAATAAGAACTTCTCCCTCTCTTCAACAGCAGACTTTTCCATGATCCAAGTCTGTCTTCAGTTTGCTTTTGTTTTTGTGTTACAGTTCTAAATGTCACTTCCTTTCTTTAAGAAAGGAGGAAATATGCTTGCCTTCTCATACATCTAGTGTGAATTTTGAGATTCCTGATTTGAGCAAGATTATAGGTTAAAAGAGACAGGAGAAATAATTAATTAACCAGAAGTTGAATTTTGGGAGGTTGACATTACAGAATTTGGGTCAGCCTTGATTAATCTTTTTCAGAGAGCTCTTGATCAAAGTTGACTTTGTTTCACACTCAGATTTTTTTAAACTCTTTTATTAAGAAATTAAGTCCAGTTTCCTTTTTTGTTGTAACAGTGAGGATTTTGGAAATAGCACAATAATTTTGGTTAGATGCTTTCTAAATCATAAAACAAGTTTAAACATTTTTATTTAGAGTTGTGTTTAATATCTTAATTTCAATAAAAGGCTTAAAACCAGTGTGAAACAAACAAAAAAATCTGCTAAACATGCTGGTCTGTGTTGAGCAAAACCTTCCAGTTTGATTTTTATGTTGGAGTTTTTTGCTTTTGTTTTAAATAAGTAATAAGTATGTAACAGTTTGACTTGAGCAGAGCTGTTCTGCCCTGCACTGAATTTTAACTCCTTTTTGCTATCATCAGAGGAACAGAAGAGGAGCTTTTTAAAAAATCTTCTTTTTCTGTACCCAACACATTGTCACCATTGATTCAGGTATGAACCATGTTAATCCTGCTATTGGAGAGGTGTTGTAAAAGAGTAGAAAAGCTTATTAATATAAAGAATATATAAAATTTGCTTAGAAATAGCTGTGTAGAAAACAACCACTTCAGCTCATTTACTTATGCTTGCAGTAAAAATTTATTGAAGAATTAGAGAAAATTGGAGAATGTTAAGGTACATTGACATTATTGACCTAAAAGTAGTTCAGAGATTGTCATTTTGTTTCCTGTATTTAAAAGAGCGTGCTGTCCAATTCAAGGGTTGGAACAGAAATTTCTGTATACATGACAGGCACCCATGTGTCTGTGACAAACAGTGAATGAGGGTTACCTAAGGCAACTGTCTGCTTTTAAAAGGTATTTAATACCCTCTAAATTTAGTGTTGAAGGGATGCGATCAATTTGTGACCTTCCTTTGCCTGATGATGAAATGAAACAGAGAAGGATACAGAATTTTCATTTCTCAAGCCTGTCAGCATTTTATGGGTTTTGTGGTAGACTGCTTTGTGGTCTGTTGAGCTGGTCTTCTGAAAAGACAGTTAATGTATTGCCTTTTCTAATGCAGAGCACTGGACGCACTGATCTCCAGTAAAATGTGTGTGCTTAACAAAAGTGGATCTAGATAAATGAATTTATTGAGTCTTTTATAATGTAGTTCGGGGTTTTTTGCATCTGTGTCTAAAAAGTATGAATTTAAAGTCTAGTTTCAGGTGGTCTGTACTTGCATTTAGTCAAATTTATGAAATTTATGAAAATTTTCCATGCATGTATTTTCACAAGGTTGATCTCTGATTTTTGCAGTTATTACTATTTTCTGTATCCAGTGAAAAGGGGACGTTATTAAAAAAAACCTCAATACTGAGGAAAATATTGTTTATTAGATGCACTCCAAGAGCAGTTTGGTTTTTAAAATGGCACAGTGCTTTACTGATTTGCTCTTCTGGGTTTTGGCATTTTTGCTCTTGCTCCTAATACTGCAGAGCAGATGTAGCTTAGGGAGGTGAATGCTTTCCTGTTGATGATGCTTGAGACAGAATTGTTTGCTTAGTTCCAGTCAGATAGACTTTGTGCTGCTGTAAACAATGAGGTGGCACAGATGTTGCTGTGGGCATCATTTGGCCTGTCAGAGTTTTATTACTGGTGATTCATGAGATGCAAAGAGTCTCAGAGGCCGTGCTGATTTTACAGGGCTGATGGTTCTAAAGAAGATACCGTATTTCAGTTTGCTTCTGAGTGGAAAGCGTTTTGTTATGAACTCTCCCGCAAATATAGAATGTTTGAGTCATGTTTCTAGAAGTCACTTCTTGATCAAACAAAATTTAATCACACTCTATTACTTTGTGAGGCAAATAATTATGAATATTACAGTTGATTAATGTATTTTTTTCAGAGAGAATTAGAATACCAGTAGTGTCAATGGAATTCTACCCAAGTGATCTGAATTTGTCCTTAAAAATTAAAATACTAAGGAGAAAATACCCATATATTAATCTATAAAAGGCTTTTAATGAGCTCATTTGGTATATGAGAATCATGCACAAGAGGCATTATGTTAAAAAATGATTTTTATTTGTGGCTCTATTGAATCAGTTATTTCTTCTGTAGCAATGTTATGTATTATTATAAGACTCAAGTTTATAGCAACATGTGGCATACATTAACACCAGTCATTTAATTGGCTAAATTTCCCATTGAGTTTCTGTTCTTTGGTATCTTGAATGTCAATTCTGTCATAGATTAAATTCCTGAAATGTCAGGAGCGAAAATAAATGCTATCTGATGTGAAGCCGAGCTCATGAAGACTGTTCCCTTCACCAATCTCTGTTTTAGGTCACCAAGGCTATATTTTAGTATTCTGAAGATGTGGAAAGAAGGAATCTGGCAAAAATACAAAATGTCTGAATTGGCAAGTGATAGGATCTATAAACTAGTCATAGGTTTTTAATTTTACCCAGAGATTCAGAGTACAATATTCAGTAGTTTACTTAAACTTTAGCGTAGTTCCAGTTTAAATTTTACATCAAAGGTTTTATTCTAATGTGTATTCAGCAATTTTAAATAGAGATAGTATACATATCCAGAGGTATAATGCCTATTTCCTCTTCTTATGGGAAAACTTGGGAAATATGACTCTTTTGTGACGTTAGTGATGTTTGCTTATTTAACTTCATGGCGCATAGACATACTATGGAGAGATTTCAGTGGCTTTTTCCATTTGTCTGACTTTTGTTAGTGTGATTTCATTTTTCTCTCACTTTCTTCCTTTTTCAGATCCGTGGCCATCATGTGGCTCAGCTGGATCCCCTTGGAATTCTGGATGCCGACTTGGATTCGTTTGTTCCATCTGACTTGATCACTACAATCGATAAACTTGGTGCGGACACTGCACGCCTCCTTGTTTGCAATGGTCATTTGTCTCTTTTGTCTCACTGGGCTGTGGTGATTTAATAAGACGTTTCAGGGAGGCATCTACCTTTTCTGCTTCTGGTATCATCAAATGGTTTCTTTGAGCATCTGCAAGAAGGCTCAAATTTCAGGGTGATAGAATTTCTACCCTGAGATCACAGATGGGGTTCCTGTGAATTCACCTTCTGATGAGTGATGATTATAAGCACTTTATAAACACTCCAAATCTTATGGTTTTGAACCACACCAGAAAGTAATACTAGTCAATATATTAGGCCAAGATTCTGGTAATCTGAATTACTTTTGTACCATTATGCTTGATACCTTTTTTGACTGGGACATCTGAAAACTAGTCAATAGGAAAAAGAAGCAATAAACAAAATGTGGATAGAGGAACTTAGGGTAAATTTCATACCAAATTTGGATTCTAACCTCTCATACTTACTCCTTCTGTATAGCTTGAAGAAGTCTGTTTGAAGGCAGAAGAAAACAAGGAAAGTGTAGAATTCTTGACTTGTGTATATAATCCAATGGTGATCCTTTTAGTTCACTGCTGGAAGAGTGCAATACACTAGGGTCTGCTTTTCCAAAGGCTCTTCTGGTTGCTAAGAGGGCATGTCTTTGAGAAATTGCCCTGATCAATTTCTTTGCTTCTCTCTGCTTGAATAAAAAACCCACCTGATTGATTTTTCTCTATGCTTCAATCTACCTGTTTTGTTTGAAAGGTGGGTTTCTACTTGATAAAGACACTGAATCAATTTTTATTTGATGTGTAGGGATGCTTTTGGACCAGATGTAAAACATAGTGCAAGTAGTAGATAAAACATGTTCTGCTTAATTTTGCTGTAAGTAGCTCTACTGCTTCTTTGCTGCTGTATTTTCTATTTCTGGTGGTAGGGAAAGAAGCAGTTCTGACCCTTGACCATATAAAGGCAGTGGAGTGCTTAAGCCTGTAAATAGAGAAGTGCTTACACCAGTCAAGGGTTCTATTTGAAGTTTGTCAGCTTTAATTAAAGGGAAGTACCTACTAGAGAATACATTAGACGTTTACTGAGTAAATATAATTTCTTTGGAGTGTGGGTGATTGCAAGCATGTCAGTACGAATTTCTTTAAACTCTACAGATAGTTTAGTACAGTGTGTTGCAACTGGTCAGAAGGCATCGTGCTGAAGCCATCATGAGCATAGGAAAAATACACAAGACCTCTGAGTGAGATGGGAAGGGGTACGTCTGACAGTGTAACTGAGGTGATATTTCAGTTTGTGAGGGGAAGCAAAATTTCTAACCTAGTCTTGGCACAGCAAAAAAAGAGAAGGATCTCAAATGTTGCTTATTCGTGAATGTTCCAGTCAGGAAACTTAGGAACGGTCTCTGGTAATACAGGAAGTATTCTAGTGTTGGATTTTTCTGTGCACTTTTTGTCCTATCTTCTGGTTTCTTTTTTGAGAAACCTTCTGGTAGGACATTTCTTCAGGGAGCTGCGTCTGAAAATGCAGCTAGTTACAGGTGTACTTACTGCACAATTCAAGTTATAGAACTGCTTTCAGGAACTCTTGGGTTTCAGTAAGGCGGTGTCTCTTTAAACGTGAGGCGATGCTTCAGTAGATATGCAGTGCTGCAGTGCAAAGCACAGATGTTCTGTGTGTGCCCAAATCACTCCTGTACCTGTTCTGGTTTTGCATGACAGAACACGACTTTCTCGCGGACTTCACAGGCTCTTCAAAAAAAGGAAAACAAACAAACAAAAAAATGGATGTTAGCACTGCTTTGTTTCAAAATGACTGTAAAGCCCCCTCCTTTGTCTCACCTTTTTATCTTTTTTTTTTAAATTAGTGTTATAGAAAACCAGAATTAATTTGGCCCTGGAAAAACCTATTACAGTACCAAAAAGGAGAAATAGTGGTGCACAAACGCATCTTTTGGTCACTCCAGATTTTTTATTTCAATATATTATTTAAATTATTATTAAAACAAAAAATAATATTTTAAAATATATTATTTCAGAAACACAAAATATGTTATTACTGACAATGCTGCATAGTAAGAGTGTTGTCAATGCAGTCTTATGGCCTGACCTGAACTCTAAATGATGAGTTCCATTATTATTTAATTTTTAAATTGCTTCTTCACTTTCATCTAAAGAAAATTCATTTAACAGGGAATGCGGAGCACTATTCTATATTGATTTAAGAGTTATGTGCAGGCTGTCATATTGATGTTAAAGCGGATGCCTGCGTCTTATCTGGAACTAAGACAAAGAGTTCAAAATTAGAAACAAAGAAGCTATTTTTAGTTTTTTAAATACTTCTACATGTGCATGCACATATATAATTTTTATGTATATGTAAGTTTCTATAACTGTGTGTAATGTGTACGTTTTATACATTTGCTTCTTACACTTGTAAGAAGCTATTTTTCCTTTGTTCATTTAACAGGTCTAGATTAAACTTTATCAGGCAAAGCCCTTAACTTGCATTGATGCCAGCCTTTCACTCTTGTCTGTTATGTATTTTGGCTTTTGAAGCTACATAATAGTTAAATATTTTCTTAAACCCTACTCTTAGCCAGAACAAGTTTAGGTAGGTCTAAATGAAGATGGTACAATATGCTTAAACAAGTCTTTGTTGGGAATCTCTTGGTTCTGTAAAGGGTCTCTGATTGTGAAATAGAGCTAGAGAGTGGATAGAGATACTTTGCAAATTCTGCTAGAGTGTTTACACAGCGTTACATTGAACATGTTCTGTATTTTCTCTTAGTCTATCTATTAATGTTGTATAAATTAATCTAGTATGCTTCCAACCAGCGGGTTCTGTCTGTGAAAAGTGGTTCTTTTTGTGTTTATTAAGCTCATGACAGAGCAAGTGAAAAATCCAGTCATTACAGTTAGTTATTTTACTGAGCAGTGAAGTGCAGGATGTAATATGGAGAATTGATGCTGAAATATGAAAAAGTTTGGCTGATTCTAATTTCAGTTGTTTTATCTGAGCATTTAAGAAAGAATGGTTTGGTACTTCCAATCAAACAATAACTACTTAATTAAAACGTTTCTTTTTTAAAATCCAGACTAAAGTACATTGTATTAACAGATGCCTCCAAAATATCCGTACTTTCAATTTATAATATGCTACTGTCTTTCAAAATATTGCTTTATCAAACTTAATTCATAGTGGTTTGAGAAACAATGCTGGCTTCCTTTTTGTCTCCTGCCCTGTTTCACAAATTGATAATGTACCTGTTGCAGCGTTTTATGGTTTGCATGAATCTGATCTGGACAAAGTCTTTCAGCTGCCTACAACCACCTTCATAGGAGGGAATGAGAGCAGTCTTTCCTTACGAGAGATCATCAAAAGGCTGGAGGTCAGTGGGAGGGGTTTTTTTGTGGTTGTTTTCATCCAAACAGAAGTGAGCTTTTTCCAGTTGTCAGTGACAAAAAAAATGATAATTTGTCTGTTATTAATAGAGCATGTAAATAATTCAAATGACATGGAAAATAACTCTTGTACTGTTTCTAGAGATGGCAGCACCGTTAGTTTCGTTGCCTGGATATCTGAAGTACATAGATTAAAGATGAGTATAAAAGAGGTGAATATGGTAGAATCCAAATTCAGGCCCCAGTTGTGTAAAGAGCTGATGTTGTTTAAAAGGAATAGAGCCTTTAGAACTTGTCCCTTCAGTGTCCTGCCACAGATAAAACACCTTGCATACAGTACTCGGGACATGCAGGAGTTGCTCTCAGAGCTGTAGCTTTAATGAGACTTCTACCTGAGTGGAAACATGAGGGCTGGGTGCCAAATTTGTGAGAGCCCAGCTGTAGCTTCAGCATAGTGAGTGTCCTTGTTTTCCATCCCAAATCCTTTTTCTAGAGTTTCATTATCTGGCAGGTGATACGCTTATGCCATGTGAAGTCATCAAAGCTAAAATAATTTAAAGGAATGAATATGATTAGAGGGGAACTCCAAATAGCAGAAGAGCAAGTAGGAATGGTAATGAGTTTGGTAATGAACCTACTGAGTTAGTAAGTATTGGATATTCCTGATTGTGCTTTTTCCAGGATTTTGGAGTACTGAATTTGTAGAGGTTTCTGTTACATGGTAGTGAAATCCACTGGAATAAAAAGAGCTAAGGGTGAGGAAATATTTTAAGGGATGAAATACAGAACTGAGTTACAAGAATATAAAAATAAAATAATTACTGAACATATAAGAGTTCACGGCTTTGACATGTTGCAAGTGTGAGAGAATGGGCTGACTTGCACATTCAGCTGTTACACTGGCTTAGCTGAAGCTTGTTAAGCAGCAGCATCTCTGTTGTACATTTGAGCTCTCTATTTGCTTTTTGGTTTTTGCTCTTCTAGCATCTCTTTGCAGCAATTTTCAAGAGATAATCCTTAAAATAGTAATGTGCAAATAAATGGACAAAATCAGTAGCAAAACCTAAAAGCCTCAAGGAACTGATTTGTGTTTAAAGAGAAATAACCCTCTGGCTGCCCTCTTCTCTCTAGAGCTTTGGAAGGCTTTTTAAATTGAAGTTAACATTAGATTTCTTTGTAGAGGCAGTAGAGAGCACATACTGTGTGTTCAGAGCCGTTTTGTCTCAAACTCAGAAGGTCTTCTGTTGACTTGTTTGGACACATTTTTCTAGTGAAACACTCTTTTTAAGATAAGAAAGAAAATGCGACAAGGAGATAAAATATTTGAAGTGTCTTTGCACTTTCCCCTGTCCTTTCTCTGCTCTCAGCTGCTAGGATTCTTTTTCAGATTTCCAGTCTTCTGAGACTTGACAATTATTAGATAATTTGCGTGAGGCTTCATAGCTGTCTTCTCATTGTCTTTATTGCTTGATTTCAGGTGACATTTATATATATAAAAAAAAACAGGGTAAATTTCAATAAATGACTAGAAATCTTTGCTGGTGCATCTAATGAAAAGACTCTGTTAAACCTGTGAGAACAGTGAGCTGTGTGAAATATGCCAGTCAGTTTAAGACAGGTTTATTGGCCTACTTTGAATGTATAACTCTTGAAGATTCTCATTTGGTAAAAGTTTTGAAATGTTACTTTGTAGAGAACATTTTCTGGCACAAAACTAGGTGCAGTAAAATTTATATGCTTATAGGATTACTGTGGGAAAGATACAGCGAAAGTGGGAGAAGACAATAGCTTTCAGAAGAGTAACATACACAGAATTTTTTTTTTTAATATTGTTTCTTTATGGCACATTAACTCCTAAAGCTTCTGTGTTGGTGTTTTCACATCATAGAATACTTACTGCCAACACATTGGCTTGGAGTTTATGTTCATCAATGATGTGGAGCAGTGCCAGTGGATCCGGCAGAAGTTTGAGACACCGGGAGTTATGAAGTTTACTAATGAGGAAAAAAGGACTTTGTTGGCAAGGCTGGTGCGCTCAATGAGGTATGCTGAGGTGGTGCTGGGAAACTGCTCTGTGACTGCTGGGCTTAAGCTGGTGTGGGCTGTGAACTGCTGAGGTGGAGGTTAAGCATCTAAGTGAAATCTGGAGTACAGGTGGGTGTAGTTAACCTGGCTGTGAAGGAAAGTGTATGCTGTGAGGTATGTCAGGGTCTGTGTAGTGGCTTTTAGTATCCTATTTTCTTAAAAGGCTGGTTGGGTTCTGTAGCACTTGTGCAGTCTTTAGTGGCACATCTGGCAATGTTTTCACTGGCTAGTGGAGGTAAATGGGGAAAAAATTGGTTCAACAGGCTAGTGATACGAGTCTGTGTTAAAGATTAATAACCGGTTTCAGAAAATAGGTGTCAGAACGCTGTCGGATACTGATCTTCTGCTATATTCTATCTACTGTGCGTCCTTCTAGTAGCAAATGATCAAAGGAAGTCATACTAACAGTCAGCTCAAGGAGAACTTTTAGATGGATGAAGTGTTGACACGAGTGTTGTTTCACTCGCTGTGATGCTAACAGTCTCTTTTGAAAGCTCTGCCAAGATGGGGCTGGATTTGAGAGGCATACTATGATTTCAGGTCCTGGTTTTGCCCTTTTCCTTTTGAGGTATGCCAAGATACACTGTAGTGTTGCACGATCTGGCAGCAGGAGCTTTGGTCTCTGCAGTATATGAAAGCATGTTTGGAAACATCTTATTAATTGCTCCCATTGTGGCTGTCTGTATGGAATTTCTGTGAGCCCAGGGTCTGAATTACCCTCTTACCCCTAAAACAAGACTTTCTTCTCAGGCACAAGATCTATTCCAATTCTTAGAATCTGAAACAGTTTGCATATCCTTTGATAAACACAAGAGTTAGAGATTTATAAACCCACTTTTTTTGGTTAAGATTCTGTGTTCAAAGACTTAAAAATTAAGTGCTCATTGGAGATACTGGAAGATACTTTTGCAAAGCGTTCGGTTTGCAAATTTTATAGCAAGAATGTTTGGTTAAAACTTTCATTTAAACGGAAATTGAAGTCGTTTAATGGTCAAGTGAATATTGCACTTGAGGAAGTTTGTTCAACAAGCCCTCAGAATGACCCATGTCCATTTATCTTGAGACAAGAATTTGTGCTTTTATTCCTGCCTCTCTAAGCTGTGGAAACATCTGGGGTTTCCAGTACACAAATGCATTTAAGAATGAAAGAACGTAGAGCTGTCAAGTACTGACATGTTTTTCTGCTGAAGCTGAGGCAGAGATACCAGTGTTCTGGTTTTTGGCACGTTACCAACCATTATGTTGGAGGAGCCCCGCCATTGAATAGGACCTATGAAATAGGAGTGGTTTTCTGCAAGTATTTAATGGCTAATTCCAGAAAATACAGGTCCTCTGTTATGTTTCTTTCAACCTGTGGAAGAGACTTCTTTGCTGTCACTCTGCCTTCTCAGTGGTCAGTGTATGCAGTGTACGTTTTGTGTATGTAGGAAGGAGCAGAGTTTAATTTGTGAAGTGAATTTTGTCTGAGGTGGAGATTCTTCTTGCCTGACTTTTTTCAAAGTCCTGGTAAATACCTCTCAGATGGAGGAGAAAGAATTCTCTCCTATGTCTCCCTTCCTACATGTGACTGAGCTCCAGAGGCCTAAAAATTAAAACACTGTAATTAATTTGATTTGCTGAAAGATGTTTGACAAGAAGTATTTGCTACATTGTCTTAATACAAACATTCTCTCTTGGTTTTTTTGTTTCTTTTTTGGCAAAGGTTTGAAGACTTCCTTGCTCGCAAGTGGTCTTCTGAAAAGAGATTTGGTTTGGAAGGATGTGAAGTAATGATTCCCGCACTTAAGACCATCATTGATAAATCCAGTGAAATGGGAATTGAATATGTTATAATGGGGATGCCTCATAGGTAACGTCAATGGAAAGCCCCCAACAAATAGGCTTATTGTCTTAAGACAAGTCTTGGGTTCGTAGAATTTTGTTAATAAAGTTAATATTAGAGAAGCTACAGTAGCAAGTATCAGCAATAGCAAGTAATGGAAACAGAACTGTAACAAATACCTGTCAGTGAGCGGCTGCAGGCTTGACAGGTAAATGCCAGCAAAACTCACTTTAGTGTGCTTTGAAGCTGCAAGTAAATGCCGTGGCAGCCGTGGCATCTATCCCGTTGTATAGAGTCTAGAACTGAAAAAGCTCGGCCAGATAGTATCAAACTTAATTTTGAAGCCTGCCTTAATTCATTGATGGCATTGTATTATGACTGCTGGAAGGCTATGAAATTCGTTGCTCCTACTTGGATAATTAGGTGTTACAAAACGTCTGTGGGAATGCATTGGAGGAACTTTGATATTGGAAGAGCAGAATTAAGTGTTTCAGGTTCAAAAGTTTGAAGTGAACTTCTTGTCTGCACATTTCTGACAGAGTGCCTTGCTGATTTTATGGGGTTTTTGCTGTTAACTCTGTTATTACCATTTTTGTGACATAACTTTTTGGAATTCTCTTAGAGGTAGGCTGAATGTATTGGCTAATGTAATCCGAAAAGAGCTGGAGCAGATCTTCTGCCAGTTTGATCCCAAACTTGAAGCAGCTGATGAGGTAAGATGCTTCTTCACTAGATGTATATAGAGAGGTCAACATTCAAGGTAGTTTTTAGTCATTTTGGTCATGGTTATTATGAAAATTTAAAGGTACTATACTGTACCTGTAACACACAGAAGGTATCTGAGGAATGACAGCCGATAAGTATGTTCCAGGTCACTTGAGTTTGTAATCTCTAAGCATCTTTTTGTTTTGTATCAAGGAACTTAGATATTCTGTAAGCTTTTATCCAATATTGGGTAGTGACACTAAGAAAACAGAAACAGTCTTCCAGTTTGAAATTATGGTGTCAAACCCACAGTGCATACTGATGTACAATTAGCTAGATGCATTTTCTAGACTGAAGCACAAATTTTAGGCTTAGTCAATCAGATGCAGCTGATATGAATGACAGTCCTGAATCATGACTACGTCTTGCATGTTAGGGATCTGGGGATGTGAAATATCATCTGGGAATGTACCATGAGAGGATCAACCGAGCAACAAACAAGAAAATCACTCTGTCCCTGATGGCCAACCCTTCTCACTTGGAAGCAGTTGATCCTGTTGTGCAAGGGAAAACAAAAGCTGAACAGTTTTATCGAGGGGATACAGCAGGGAAAAAGGTAAGGATTGTTTAATATAGTAACTCTTACTGGCAGTTTTTCATATTACTTTAAATACAAATAGTTTACCAGTAGTTTTATACCACAGAGTCTTCCTCTCTTCCCCCTTTACAAAAGGGATATAGCGCCTGTTGAACTAGATAAGGTTTTTGACATGGTACATCAAGGGTAGCTTCAGGGAGCAGGTGTAAAACTTTCTTTCATTTGCAAACTAAGCAAATGCAGCAGAATGCTGAGAAGTCTATGGTTTATTATAAAAATACAGTTCTATTTTTAAAGCAGTGTAGAACTATGGAGCAAAGAAATCCTGCTGAGAAGCTTAAATTGCAGTTTTTAATATATGTGTGGATATGTGTGTTTAATCTCCCTCTTAGGTAATGTCCATATTATTACATGGGGATGCTGCCTTTGCAGGACAAGGAGTGGTTTATGAGACTTTTCATCTTAGTGACCTCCCATCCTACACCACAAATGGCACTATTCATGTTGTGGTCAACAACCAGGTAACAAGTGGAGCATTTTCCAATCAATTTGTTTGCTGAATAGTTGCTAGTTTATTTCTTTGTATTCTTGTTTGTTATCTGGGTGCGTTGTCCCCTCTGTTTATTAGGATGTTTAGGATGTTCCTGAAAATGATCATGGTGTCTAGCACCTTTGAGTGGATAGTATTTTATCACCTACAATTATTTCATTTGATTTGTAACACTTAGTTGGTTTAGATTTGCTTTGTTTTGTTTTTAAGGGAGCAGAAAGAAACTAACTAGCCAAAATGAAAAGCTGCTGCTGCTGCTGTGTAAATTACTATTAAATGAAAACCTCAAGCATTCAAAACAACGCACGGGGAGATGCCCAAATTGTTTTAATGGAAGTTTCTGGAATTTTTAGATTGGCTTCACCACAGACCCCCGTATGGCCCGTTCATCTCCATATCCTACTGATGTTGCTCGTGTGGTCAATGCTCCCATTTTTCACGTGAATGCTGATGACCCTGAGGCAGTGATGTATGTGTGCAGCGTAGCTGCTGAGTGGCGAAATACATTCAATAAAGATGTGGTGGTTGACTTGGTAAGTCTTGGTTTTCTTAACTTTTCATTATGTACAACTCTCTTACTTTTCTGTGGCTTGGAAGACCTAGTCAAGGAACATATTTTGATTTTCATGGCCTTTAGTTTCTTCATTAAAAAAGCGAACAAAGAAAACAAACAAAAAACCCCCAAACCAACAACTAGCAGGCCCACAAGAATCTATAGATGTTTTTATACCATAAACGGCCTAAAATCTCTGTAAAACTATGGAACTAGAAGATTACATTTTACTTTTTTCCTCACCAACAGAAGTAAACTTTTCCTTTGCAGGTCTGTTACCGTAGGAGAGGGCACAATGAAATGGATGAACCGATGTTCACCCAGCCTCTAATGTACAAGCAGATCCATAAGCAGGTGCCGGTGCTGAAGAAGTATGCTGACAAACTGATCGCAGATGGGACTGTAACACTACAGGAGTTTGAGGTACACGTCAACAGACTTATAGGGAACTTAAGAAGCTGTTAGTAGGACAACGCAACTGTCACTGTACACTGTCTGCTTCAAAACCTTCCTTTCATTACTGTGATAAGTCTTCACCCTTTGATACTTCCTGATTCAATTGGTTTTGGCTTTTCATATGAAATAGTATTGTTGTAACAAAAGGACTGAAAGTGCTGTGAAGTAGTTAATACATGTTGCACAGAAAAAAATTGCTTCAATTCTGAGATTTGTAAAAGGTGGTCAGATGAGGATGTTGGAGATGGAGGCATTTGTCAGCTATTCATCTCTGGAATCTTGATTCAGTAAGGAAGTATTTGAATACTCATAGGTATAACTGTATCTTCATGTTGATAACCATGGCAGGTTTGTATCCAGCAATAATGCAATAAAATCAATTTAACATTTCATTTTCTTGCAATAATTCAACTAAGGTCAGAGACCATTTGAAATATTCCAGAAGAATGAAGTGCACAGTCTGGTGCCTCTATTAAGCTGGTTAGATTTTTACCTTAATCTTCTGGAAAGTTAATATGTAGAGTGCAGAAGCAACAAAGGACCTTCTGAGAAGATGTGGCTGACTATGTAGTGACCCAGTATTGCAGATGAACAAAAAGGTAGCTTGTGCAGGTGCGTTCCGTTATCCACAAGAACAGCCACAGCTCATGCAGACCTAGCTATCCTGAATCGTTGTAAGAGTGTGCCAGTAGTGGCATGGGCTTTGGTGACTGGATCCAGTATCCTGGATGGATGTTTTGTTGCACAGGCTGAGTTCAGCATTGCTGTTCATTACTTCAAAGACTAGCTAGCTAGACTAGCAAAGACTAGAGGCATTCTGCCTCTGCAGAATATGGCTTTGTGTCTGTTGCCATTGGCAGGTGTGGCCAGCATATTCTTAGCTAGACTCTCCTAGCCAGACTGGCTTCCTAGGAGGTTCTTTTCTAATCTTTAGTGGCTTGTCACCAGAAGTATGAGAGCTGGATAACGCTAATCTGAGAAGTATGACTGTAAATTATATTTGGTACTTAAATTCTGTCTCCATTCTGGAGTAATGCTTGCAACTTCAGCTCTTGGTACTCTCCTCTGTAACACCTGTCTAATAAACAAAATAATTTATTTAGAGTAATGTGAGTAAGCTTGTTTCTAGAAGGCGATTTGATGAGATAAAATGGAATTGTTTATTTACATAATTGTAACTAAATTTTCTCAGGAGTTAAATAACTGTTTTTATCATACTGAATGATAGATGTAATCTGTGAGATACAAGGGTGTTATGTTTATCTCTTTTAAAAAGAAAGTTTTTGTTCTACAGGAAGAAATTGCAAAATATGATAGAATATGTGAGGAAGCATATACTAGATCTAAGGATAATAAGATCCTACATATCAAGCACTGGCTTGATTCACCTTGGCCTGGTAAGAAGTCTCCTTTCATTTACCCTAGTGTTAGTATTATTGTGCTTTTATTTTGAGTCCATATTCTAGGACTTTTAAATGTTTTTATCAGCCAGTGTTCCTTTAAAACAGAATATGTGACCTTTTGTTTGCCCCTGTTAATAGTAAATAAAATATTCTGTCAGATGAACTTGAAAGAGATTATTTTCTTAAAAAAAAAAAAGCAAAGTATGTTGTGACTTTGAAAAAGAAGTCTTTTCAGTTTAACAGAGGAGTATGTCTCATGCTCCTTTTTTGAGGGATTGAAGTGCTATATGCCCTTTATTGGGTGCTTCTGCCCAATAGTTGGACTTCACAAGGAGTGAAAGCAGAAACAAGACAGATCACTGTTTGCCTGTAAGATCAATTTCTGTTGTCATACAATCAAAATGGTTGTGACTCTGGGTGAAAGGTGGACAACTAGGTTTCGGCTGCTACGCAGAATGTCTTCTAAAGAGTTGTGAGTTTCTAAATAGTTGTAGATAGTGTAGATATCTCTTATTCAGCCCTTGAAAATCTCACCAAATCTTTTACTTCCAGGATTCTTTAACGTGGATGGAGAACCCAAGAGCATGTCTTGTCCTCCAACTGGCATTTCAGAAGACCTGCTGACTCACATTGGCAATGTAGCTAGTTCAGTGCCAGTCAAAGACTTCAAAATACATGCAGGTCAGCTGGAATCTGTTTCCCTTAGCAGCTTTGCTTTTTGCTCAGATTTTGTATTTCTGCACATGAGTTGCTGTTGGGCTATTTCCTAAAGAGGAGAATTCCTGTGACTTTTATTTTAACTCTTCTATCCTATGGGCAAGGAGAATGAGACAGTTAAGATCCTACTCCTGGTTCTCAGCATAATGTTCTTTCAATATCACACCACTTCTGTTCCCCACCTTTTAAAAACAGATTTTCCTCTAAGGGAGGTAAAAGTCTCTTTGTAATGGTAATACCTCCTTTCATTTTTCAAGTCTTTCTAGGAAATGCTGCCTCTATGCAGCATGTTTGTGGAACTTCCTGGGAAGTAAGGCACCCATCTCAGGAAGCACTATTAATGGGGTTTTTGTAATGCTAAAGCCAATGATAATTTAGTGGTTAGGTAACTTACTCAGGAATATAGCTTGGGCTTTTCAGACCTGGCAACATTGCTGATATACTATAAGCCTAATTTTAGTACAGGTGAATGGACAAATTCTGTGTGGCCAAATTCTGACAGCTTTTCTTTCAACTTACCATTTGGCATTGATCGTAGCACGAATCTAGTGTTTTCTCAAAAAGTCTGGCTCTTATCTGAAGAGATTCAGTTCTGAATTTGGCATCTGGTAGGAAGAAGTTAAATGTGCTTGTCTTGCTGGGGAGCCCTGACACTGTGTCTAAGTTCTGAGCTAATTCTTTTACTCCCTGGTCAGATTGAAATCCAGCAGCTCTACAGGGAGCGGTAACGTGTTCATTCCATGGGGAAACATGGAGACACGTTGCTTAGGGATATTTTTTATTTTGTTGGCTTGTAGGGAATGTATTTAGGATCAGGAGAAAGAGCTTCTTTTCTGTATAAAATCTCTAGCTAATCTTTCTTGTTTAGAGTGAACCATCAAGGAATAAAGTGTATCTGCTGTAGCTGTTCTATGTGTTTGTGTTCATTTGGGACAATTAAACACTCTTAAAGGTAATGATGATAGGGCATTCCCAGGTACTAATTGCAACCTTGTTGAGCAGATACAACTAGTTGATGAACTCTAAAACTCTTCTACACATTTATGCACTTTGTGACACTGATAAATTTGAAATTAATCTCAGCCAATAAAATTAGTATTAGACATTCTAATTAAAAAGGTGAGATGGTCTGTCTTAGGAACTTGATTAACCATTGACACTAAGTAACACATGCCAGTATATAAGCTAGATTTATGGTTCAAAGCAAACTTTGGTCTGCTAGATTCTGTTACGCAGTTCAAAAGGTCATGAGAGAGAGAAAATTTCGGGATAAGGGGAAGAGCACCTCTCATATACTTTGTCCTTCCAAACAAAACAGCTTAATATTTTGCAGTCTTTCGACAAAAAAAAATGGAAGATTGTATTATCAGATGTTTAGTATATTCTAAAGAGAAGATTTTCAGGGTTTTTTTTTACTTAAAATGCAACATTTTTGATGAGAGAATAGTTTTGGAGAATGTGGAAAGAAAGCAGGGCAGTTTTTGTGAAAATGGGGAAGGTAACAGAGGGAAATATAGGAGAATAACAAATAGGACAGCTTACCAAAAGCATCAGTGCAGATGTGAAAATAAGATGGTGTAAAATGACACTGAATATGCTTATAGCCTTAAAGCTGGAAGCACCTGTGTGCAGCTTTGAAGTTTTATTATCTTTAAAAGTCACAATATTGTAATTTGTGTTTTGTCTTACCAAGTTACGAAATCTTCACTGTTGCCTACCAACTGAGAATCTGTGGGCAGCTGCTAGTTTCCTATATATATGATATTCATAGTATTGATCAATCCAGCCTGTTTCACTTTATAACATCTCCAAAAGTCCAATAAGACAAAGGCCAAGAAAAAATGAAAGAGAGAAAGATAGAAGGAAAAATCTTGAACCCAATAGCTGATATTTTCAGTCTTATAAAACAGTACTTGGTGTTAGAGATGTGAAAATAAATCTTTAAGAAGAAGTATTTAATCATGCATCTCTTTAATTGTCCTCAGTAGTTTCCAACACATCCAGTCTTACTTTATTCTTCTAAAACAAGGTATGAACATTATGCAACCCTTTGACCGGGAAACAAGTTATTTTACTTTGCTAGCAGTTCAGCTCTAGAAGAACCTCTTATAGACCCTATTAGGATGTGTGTTTAACTTTCTCAGCAGGGAAGTGAATGTAATGTGAATATAAAATAATGAATGCAATGTGAGTATAAAATATCTCTGAAGTAGGTTCATTGATTTCTGGTCTTTATTCCAATGTAGGACTTTCTCGGATTTTGAGAGCCCGCTTGGAAATGACCAAGAACAGGGTTGTTGACTGGGCTTTAGCAGAGTACATGGCTTTTGGCTCTTTTCTGAAAGAAGGGATCCATGTCCGACTAAGTGGACAGGATGTGGAGAGAGGTACTTTTAGGTGAGTACTGAGATAACTGTTAAATACTGTCCCATACTTAAAGAAACACCTTGGCATTTTTTAAACAATATAGTCTTCTGCAGGGAAGGCGCAGTTGAGCCTTATACACTGTCAATCTAAATGTTACAGATTCTGGCAGTCAAGAACAATCAAATCTCCTGGGTATCTGTAAATAGCATTTTAAAGAATTGTATTTAAGGCAGAACGAATGTTCTTACTTTCTTCCTTCTTTTGCTGGAAAGCAGAAATATTTTTTTTTCTGCTTTTTTAAGTAAAAATTCAGCTACTGTCCATCTAATTGCTGAGAAATAAAGGAAGAGTATTTCCTGCTGCAGATTCTGAAGTCTTTTAAATACCATTCTAGTGGTGGCTGCTTGGAATTTATGTCCTGTGAACAAACATGTTGCCAGTTGGCAAGGCTTTTTCAAGTGAAATAAGATCCTTTATACTGAGACTTTTAATGACTATGAAGCATGAATGAACACAGACTCTGATCACTTAGTAGCATGTATACACTTCTGCTGCCTTACCTGATTCTCTGTGGAGTGAAATGTTAATGATGTTATTTAATTGAAGCCTTTGATGCAAAGCCCATGGCTGGGACTGAATGAACTAGTGGCTGCACTGTGCTTCATTATGAATGCTTGCAGAAAAGGGAGATAAATGTTGGTGCCTGTCTTCTCTGGTACAGTGCTCTCATTCTGTGCTGAGGTTCATTTGGTATCCAGTCTTTTGGGCTTGCCTCTTTGTACCCCCGTTCTAATGGCAGTTTAACAAAATCCTTCGCACCAGACCTGAAAACCAGGAGATTTCACCTGTCCAACCTCCCCCGCCACTCCCTTCCCAATTTTCTTATATTCCTTGATCTCAGTACCATGGTCTCGTAAAGTTATGAGCATCTACTGGGGGAGGAAGGTGCGTGTTCATTGTTTATCAACCTACCCACCTATTTCAGGTGAGCACTTAGTCATGTCCAGCACGTGCCTGTAGACTTGTCTTGGCAATACTGATTCTATGTATTCCTAGTTCCCTCACTGAGGGAAGAGGATTTTCAAGAGCTATTATCCAGATTTTCTTGATGTTTAAGATAAAAATAATTATGCTTACAGCAATATAGGGAAAAAATAACAAACATGTTCAAATAAAAAGCTATTGAGAGTGGTGAAGACTAGCTAAGGATTCCTGTGCCATCTGGATTTTACTATTCAGTCTTTTAGAAAAGTAGTAAAAAGGCGTTCAATAAAAATACTTGTGAAGCTCAAGACTGAAGCTGGTACTACAGCTGTTTGATTTATAGTAACCCAGTTCTGCTTTACTGCTAGCTTTTGAGTTTGCTCGGCTACTACCTTCTTAAACAGAAGAGAACACTGTAGAAATGTGTAAGACTTACACTGTATTCGGGCCGCTTTCTTCAGAGGAATAGGTAGAAAAGTTAATTTTTTATAAAAGCACACCTAAGAGATACTGCAGTTCTCAGTAAAGCTGCTCTGTTTTTAGCTGCATATGAGTTTCTTTGTCATTTATAATAAAGGTGAGCAACTTCCCTGACAACTGAAGACATTTGCCAATGCCAGTGCATTTTAATTGGAAAAAAACACATTGCAAGCACATAGGTCTGTTTTATCATCTCTCTGAACTGAGAAGACCCCTCTTCACTCCCGGAAATCACTGAAGTACATAATGTCTCAAATCTCTGGGACTAATTGAAGAGGGATTATCAGCCAGAATTTGGGAAGAACTGAAGATACTGTGTTGCCATAATGAAAACAACATGATGGAAGTGCTTTTACTATTTTGGAGCTTGTGAAGTGCTGTCTAGAAAATAGTACTTTCTGTCAGCGTTCGATGTGATGGCTTGATTTCTCCGTGTTTCAGTGCTCAGCATTGCCAATAGACAAGCTGGATAAAGCTACAGATAAGGCTGGGTCCCTTCTCATCACGGAGACACTCCAGAGAGGGGAAGGAAAGGGGGAGACGGAGGTTTGATTCTATACTGGTTTGATGTCAGTAAACCTGACAATTGCACAACAGCAATATCTGACTTGTATGACTTCTGGCTGTCTATCTGTGCTCGTTGTAATCACCTTTTGCTGGGGAAACACAAAACTTTGTGCTACAGAAGCTTATCGCCTAGCTAGGCCTTCTATTTTTGACTGAGTAACAACAATAAAATGACAGTGGCAAAAATTACTTGTGTTACAGCTGCCTGATATGTGTATTTTTCCCTTTCTGTCTACTTCCCTGCCTGTGCTGTTCCTCAGAGACTTGCTTTTCCTGGCCCTTTTGTTGATTTCTAAATAAATTTCAGAGCTCTTTTGTTATCACTCATTATAGCAAAGGGAAGTACAAAAGATTCGGTCTTCAGTTCAGTGTTGGCAGCTATACACACACGGTAGTTACATGGTAGTTGTTACCAGTATAATAACTGTCCTTATGTTAGCAGTTATAAAGCTAGACATATTGATGTGATTCACTCAGTTAGTCTGCTCAGAGAGTTAATGGATTACAGTAATTACTTCAGTCATCTCTGTTTTGGTAGCGTTCCTCAGTGCCCCATTCTAATGCTGATTAATGGTGTTCTAGAGAACTGTAAACGGTGCATGTGAGTGGAAATAGCAGGAAGGAGGATACAACTGCTTCAGGTCTTGGTGCTGAGATTAGATTAGATTAAATATTTGCTTAAAAAAACCCAACAATTGTTGTAAGGAAAAGATTAATAGAATTTGCCAGGGAGGCAGAGTAAAACCTTTTTAATAACAATTTTTTTGTTCGGGTTTTATTTTACTTTAATAGGTCTATTTTATAGCAGCAGCCTCCCTACCCCTTCCCGTCTCCCCCGAGTTCTTCTAGTGATGTATTTTCAGTCTCCATGAGTGCTTGAGAACAAGCCTGGATAGCAGGTGAAAGTCCTTATAGTGCAACAGTTGTATGTGGGCGTGAGATTGTATTGCTAGGTTCACCCAAACCAGGGCATTGTATAAAACAACTGTGTTGCTTGCATGCTTTCTAGAACATAGTTTTGATGGGTTAAAGCCCAAAGTTATTTTCTAATAAATTTCTTTGACAACTGTTTGCAGCCATCGTCATCATGTGCTTCATGATCAAGAAGTTGACAAGAGAACGTGTGTTCCCATGAATCACCTGTGGGAGCAGCAGGCCCCCTACACTGTGTGCAACAGCTCCCTTTCCGAATATGGTGTCTTAGGTACGTCTCGGGGTAACTGTCTGACAGATCTGCTGGTGTTTTAATAGGTCTCAAACAAGATGTAGGAAATTATGTCTGCTAATTAAGAGGAATTTTTTTTCAGATTTTGCTTTAATGTGGTTAAGTCTTCTGGCTACAAAGTTTTACTTTGTTACTTGAGTTTGCCAAGCCTCAAAACAGACAGATATTTCCTTCTGCTAGTGGCAGATAAAAACAAACTCTGCCTTGGTTGTATTTTGACATTATCACATTGGTAACAGTTTTTTATCAGATGGAAGCCAGACCTTGCAGAACAGGGGTCTAAAATCTAATCAAAATGCCTAAACTGATTTCCCCCCATCCCCTGAAGAAAGTAGTTCTGTCAAGAGATTGAATCAATTTATCCTGTCTGTTGTAAGATTTGTCCCTTATTGTCTTCATACCTTGAAGAACTTTTTAAAAAATCACTGTAGTGTAAACTTTAAGCCAATCTCTTTTGTGGTTTTTTTTCCCTACAGTGTGCCATGATGGGTCTTGGTTTTAAGGGATACTTTAGTTTTAACATTTTAGAATCAATAAAAAAAAGGGGAAAACTTCAAGTGTGTGTGTTTGTGGTTTTTATTTCTTTGTTTGGTTTTTTGTTTTCTTTAATATTTGAATGTGTTGACTCTGGTATCAGGCATATGAATTTGCAGGTTTCAGTGTGCTTGTGGTACAAAACTTTCTGCATTCTTCAAATGGTGCACCTATTTGTTTAGGCTGCTTAGAACCTGCTTGTACTTCCAAACTATAAACTGGGAGACTTCAGTAGCTTCTGATAGAAAAGTCAGAGAAGTCATTAGTATTTAACAGGAAATTACTTAGTAATGACAGAAGATTCATATCAGAGGATAATGCAGCCATACAAGAAGTACATCTCAGCAAGAAAGAGAAGGTGGAAAAAAGCTATGAAACAGATACCAAAGCTCTTCCTCTCAGGTTCTGCCAGCTCTTAATCAAGGACCCCCACGTTTTACAATTTTGGGACTGGGTCGAAAGTATCCACCTGTTGTGTTTGATATTGGCAATGCTGGGACATGCACCTAATGCTTTCTTAAAAGGGGAGGAACTGTCATCAAAATCAGGGATCTTTGTAGTATAGATATAAAAGTTTATCCTAGCCTTACCTGAACTGCTATTCTGAATGTGCTATTTCAAGAAAACAAATTCTTGTTAGTGATAGCATTAAACATAGCAAATTATATTTTTTGGTACTGGATAGATGTTTTACCTTCAGCCACAGAGAATGGATAACCTCACTCTGACATGATGAGGGTGGCAAGAGGAATGTGAAGCACAAAACAAATACATCTAATAATTTATCAAAAATGTTATTGATGCTATGGATAAATAATGAAATATTGTTTCATATCCATTTCAGAGGTAGTGTGAAGGAAAAGGATGAAATATTGTAGTAGATAGCGATTGTAATTTATAGCTGCTTGCCTCAAAGTTCCAGAAATATTTGATCACATGATCACTTTTACATACTACATATTACCTATTGCTAATAGTATTAAAATGGTATAAAAATGTATGATTGGAACATGGGCCGAAGACCTGAGATTTTTAGGTATTTTTATTAGCTCTGTGGCAGAGTTAGCGTGAACAGGAGTTTCTACCTCTGTAAGCTCCTACAGTAACACGTAGATATAAACTATAAATAGGAGAGTGTAAGAGAGGATGTATATAGACATAAGAAAAATAATTGGCATAGATAAAAAATGAGAATTAAGTTTCAGAATTATTTGTTTGCGTCCAGTTTCCTGTTGTTTCTCACAGTTTAGTCTGAGGTTTCTTAACTTGAGCCTGTTTACAGTGTTGCTGCAAATGTTATGGGTAAGTGGGCCACAGGTTTTTTTTGTTGTTTTGTTTGGGTTTGTTTGTTTTTGTTTTGTTTCAGATTTTTTTTTTTACATTCAAATAACATACCCGAATGTGAATGTGACAAATGTCTGCCTATGGTTGAAATTGATTTTGTTCCAGAAATTACATCTCAACAGATAGGAAGCCTGGTGTTGATATGGTGTGAAGGGCGATTCTTATTGCCATAATTCTGTTCTTTGAAAAAATTAACTACGTGGACTCTCTTTCTTTCTCTTTCTTGATCTCATCCTGCTCATTATTGCCCTTCCACCTTCCTCAGCAACAGAAATGTGAAAGTTGATTGAATAACTTTCATGCAATGCAAGCAATAGGGCAAAATACGGGTTTGCTCATGCACTGAAAACAAGATTACCATTTTTGTGCAATTCTGCGTCTGCAAATGTGATGGTGTGTTCTTCAAAACTAATAATATTGATATTTTTAATTGTTAAAAACTTGAAATCTCTTATGTCTGGCATGTTTTCTGACAGTAAAGGAGATTAAATTTATAGAAATAGTTGAAAAGTTATGATTAATTTTTTTTTTAACTAAATATGCCATGTTTCTATGTGTGAGTGATTTTTATAGTTAAGTTTCCTCTCACTTGCAGGCTTTTACATCTCGGCCTTTTCCAGAATGTTTACTGTTATGTATTGTAGCCGTAGAAAGACAGTGTTGGGATAAGCAGCAGTTTGTGAACGTGGCTCTTCTAGTTAAGCATCTTAGTCAAAAGGAGCTGTTAGAATTGTTACCTGTTTGGCTGGTAACGTCACCGGGTCTCCTTTTTAGTACATGGAAGAGTAAGTGAACGCTTGTGGTTCAAGGATTTGATTCTTCAGGAGTAGCAAAAACTCCAAACGCTTTACTTTCTGTAACTGCTGTTTCTACTGTATAAGCCCGTTACAAGGAACAGTTTGGGATTAGTGCACTGAAGTATGTGGTGGGCAGTGGGAGGATTGTGAGAGAATATAAAGGGAAAAAAAAGCCGAAAGGTGTTAAGAATTTAATTTATGACTATGTTAACATGCAGCACCTCAGAAGCGTTTTGGGAATTCCCTTAGTTTCTGTGAATTAGAGCTAGGTAAAAATGGACTGAACAGCCCAGCGTGATAGAACTACAGATTATTTCCTTGACAGGTACCTAAGACAAGAGCTGGCATCTGTTCAGAGCTGTGAGCTTTGCACCAAGTTATTGCTGAGCTGGGTAGGAACACCTGGGGTGTAACTGCTCCATTAAAATGATACTCTGACAAGATTGATTTCACTTGGAAATAAAATAAAGACAGTCTTGTTAACTTGTAGTTCAAACAATTGCTTACGTTTTATATACAGGAAGTTGTGGAGTGTGCGTACTGGGGCATTAAATCAGAGTATTTAACAACCGGATAATTTTGTTTTATGTCCTATGTCTACTATTTTTAGCTATATCCAGATCATTACAATTTAGTTGTGCATCCGCTTGTCTAGCTATAAATTTTCCCTTTACTAAAACTGAATGTCTGGGAGTATAAGTGATGGCTGTATGAAATCATTTAAGCAGAAAAGTTTGTCTTGCTGATTGAGCTAGACAAGAAAAGCAAAAGTAACTTACAGGCACTCTGTGCTGCTACTTCAACGTTTTTGTAAGTAGTTGAAAGTCTTCCTCTACTGCTGTCAGAATGACTGTGTAGTGTTGATTCTTCATCCAGGAGGTGTGATTCTTTGTCAGGTTCAATACTGGATTTGAGAGGTCTTGGGCTGTAGAAGCCTCTACTGGGAATGTCCAGGGAACATCCAGGCAAGACAGACTGGGAACTAGTGCATAGTTCAGCAAATTCCTGAACCATGAAACCAGGAGTGCAGCTTTACTAAGAGGGAAGGTCGTATTTAAAACAAAAGACGAAGGGAAGAGTGCAGGTATTCATTTAAACTTTTTTCTGCAATACACTTCTAAGATGAAATATGTAGTACTACTATTCCTTCAGAAAAACATATTTTTAAGGTTAGGAGTAGCAAGTACAATTACCTGTCAGAAATTGTGTTAGGAAATAAGACAGACTGTAGTAACCAAGGATTAGGTTCTCAGTGGCATCTGCATGGAACTCTAAGGCGGCATCAGTCTCTCTGTTTAATAGAGTCAGCTACTAGATGAGTATTAGCTTCACTTTCTATTAACTTGGACTGTGTTTGGGTTTACGAAAGGATGCGTGTCCCTCCATTAGTCTCTGTGCTTAGATTTTCTGTTAAACATAGCACTAATCTGTCTTTGTAACTTTCCACATTCTGACATTAAATCCCTGCACTGACAAGCCCTCTATAATCATTAGTTAACATTCATGCCTTAAGTCACTTTGAAATCATATTGAATTAAGCTATAGCCTTACTTACATTAATTGAAAAATTACAGTTCTTATGACAATCATGAAAAGTGCTGTGGGGAAAAACACAGTATAATATGCTGTGTAAGCTGCCGCTTTGCTTGACAACACCTCTTTCTCTGCCAGAGTGACGAAAGAACAGTAAGGGAGCACAGCAGGAACTGGACTAATAGAATCAAGCATTTCTGCTACGCCTGTCATCTAGGGACCTTAATGAACTTCAGCAATTAAAACATTAGTTTTGCAACCTTAGTCAAGTGCCGTGTATTTTTCTCTCCTCTCTCCCCTCAGTTTGGAAGTTTACCAAACTGCTGTGCTGGGTCCTGGTCCCCTGTGCCCTGGTGTGCTCTGAGCCCTGAGTGGCTGCCTGGTGTCCTGGAGTTGGCTGGTGGCTCTCCACCACCCTTTGGGTGTGCAGGTTCCTCACCTGTCATCCCTTGAGAGCTATATCTTGCAGCCTGGTTGTCTTGACACTGGATTTCCTCAAGCTTAAACCCGTTCTCTGTTTTTCTAGCTGTGTAGAGTTAATTCTTTAAACTCACAAAGATTGCATAGCATTCCAAAGAAATGTTCGGTTCTTGTCTCTGCAGGCACAAATAATGGAAGTTTGTGCCTCTGCAGCATTTTTTTTTTTTTAGCCCTTTACTCTGGTCTAAGTTTGAGTCTTCCTGAGGGCTCTGTGTAGGAACCTTCTCCCCTGCAGTTTATGTCCCATCTCTAGAATTGTGGAGTCTTTCTAGCTCAGGCCACCTTCCCTGGCTTTGATTCATCTGGTGCCTTAACAAATCCTTTTCAGAAGAAGCACCTCACCCTCTTCAGGGTTGTTCACCTTATTTCTGTCTATGTGTCCTTCCACCTTTTTTTTTAATTTAGCAGTTCAGATCTCACTTTTTTAATTAATTTCTCCACATGCAGGTAGTAATTCTTGATGGACTCCCTAGCAATTGCTATACTTGCTGGTGGAATAGCTTTAATGTTAGAAACTCTCATTGCCATTTGCCTGGTAGAAAATGAGTTCTGGTATACCAAAGATGGGTATACCACAGACACATGTTCCATGAAATAGTAGTCTTGGCAGAATTAATTTAAAAATAATAATTAGAATGTATAGATTACATTTGGATATATTTTCCCAGATATTTTTATGACTGTCAGAGAGCTTGCAAAAGGCATCTGTGTTAGGATCACACCTATCAATACAGCTTCATCTACAACATTGTCACCTTGTGGAGATTATTGGCACAACGTGGGCAGAAAGATAGGGAATGAGAAATGACTCTTTTTTTCCTTGTGAATTTTAGGGGTGGTTTTGGTACATGAAACAGAATTACGTGTGTGCTCTGACCAAGTTTAAATACGCAAAGAGCTCTATACTCTTTGAAAAGCACTGTATGATTATTGATAACTCCAAGCGGTCAAGACCTCAGTTCATTCTTCTCTAAAAGCTAAATTATCCCATCCTTACAGAGAGCAGCATATGCTCAGATAAGTCTTGAACATATTGCATATTTTCTCAACCATGTCACCCAATCAGTAGAAATGTTCTCTTAATGCTTGTGTAAAATTAGAGTGGGATTCAAGCCTATCTAGGGAAATCTATTTTTCAGATACCTTTGGGAACACACACTGAAGGAGCTGTGTAAATTTTTCCAGTGTTTGCATTGTGTTAAAAACAATAGTCACACAAATAAGGAGGACAGAGATTTAAAATATGTTTTGAAAGAAGGGCTGTTTGGGCAGTCAGGCCAAAAGAATGGTCAGCAAAAGCCATCCTCTTTAGTAATATACCGTCACACTGACTCACAGATGAAAGGCCAACTGCCTGACTTATCAATCTCCTTTTGGCCTAACTTCCTAGTTGCCTTTTGATATGAACATGAGCATGAGCATCTGCTGGAGTCATGGGTGGACTGTTCAGAGTTAAACAGCTGAGAAGCCAAGTGACTCAAAGATACCTTGCCATGGACATTGTAAATAAAAACCTGATTGGAATTACCAAGGAGTAAGCTATGAAGACACGCTATAAAACCAATATGTAAAACTGCTTTCTCTGTGAATATGTGATTTAATTTGAAGCTCATGTTGCTTTTTCCAGATTTGTCTTGCAGTTGTCCCTCTACTAACCTTCCAGGAGGGTTTGTATACTGACATTGACTGAGGAGCCTTTTCCTGGAGCAGAAGAAAGAAACCCTGTAGTCGTAATTTAGCAGAAGTCATCGAGTTAAGATAAAGCAATTTCAGTCTCATGCGCAGATGACCTGTGTCAAAACTTCATGTCAAGTGTTGGAAGGATGTTGTTGCAGAGGGACTTACTTGATACATGACTAATCTCACTAGTTTTGTTGAGGGTTTTCCTTGTGGAAATGCACAAGTTTAAGCTTTCTGTAACCGCATATTCATTATTCCTCAATTATATAAAGTGTAAAAGCTTGTCTTTTTTTTTTTTTTTTCCCCCTTCCAGTTTGACAGTTAAACTTTCAAGGAGGGAACTACTTGCGTATGTTTGTAGCATCCCGCATATGAGCTCCCGCTCAATCTTAGCTTAGAGCTCTGAGTATCTCTCTGATGGTGAACATATAAGTTGAACAAAAAAGAAAAAGGACAAAGAAGTCTTGAATAGGTTTAACTTGATCCTGAAATCTTCCTCCATAGCAAAGCCAATTACCTTGCACTGATAACATTAAAGTAACTCATATGCTGTATGTGCTACATGTTATTCTTTTCTATCTTGTAATATATTAAAGTTTTTAATGCCTGGAATGCCAGGCCATCTTAAAGGTATTTTAGGTATTTTTCTATTACTGCTTTTGTAATTTTTTGTATTACAGTTCTCTTTGAAGTAATTCTTTTATCCACTGAATTCCACTAAGGGAGGCTCTCCTAGAAGGACTGCAGCCTCTGATAACCAGGGTATAGATCACAAGTGGTAAGCATATGAGAGATGTCAGCTGTCACTTGCTGGTGACCCTGTAGCAGTAATCTTCTGTGTGTGGAGCATTTCAAGATAGGAAGCATGTCTCTTCCAGGGAAGACTTGAGGTTTTTTTGAAATTCCTGAAACTCTTCTAATTCGATGGGTTGTATAGCAGGTTTGATCAGAGTCAGAAACTATAGTTCCAATGACTTTGGGGTTTATCATAGCTTTGAAGCAGTTTACTGTAGTTTACTAAATACTGGTGCTCACAAAGCAGTATTGGATTTTACTGATATACAATATTGAGGAGGCACACTAGATACCTGACTTATGATTGGGTTTTGGCTCATAGCCGCCCTCGGGTCTAGGAAATCCTATCCACAATGTGAGGTTTTACAGATTGATATTTTTGTCCTGTACTCCTGAGCATGTCTACAAGTTAAAAAAAAAAACAAGGAGAAACCCAAATTAATTCATAGTATCTAGATAGGTGTACCATCTCTCAGATATGAACGGATTTCTCTCTGCATCCCAAATGCCAGTCTTAGGCACATTTCTGTCTTAGTTACATGTACACCACTCTTGTGACTGGAGGTGGGGGGAGGATGGGGGCCAGTGAGACAGATTAAGCAGTACAGACTTTTGATACCAGAAACAGTGTTCATTTTTGCAAAAGCTGGTTTTGTTATCAAGCCTATATTGTAAAACAACATTTGAGTGGCTACTGTGTCACAGTAAGGAAACCAGCCAAAGTGGAAATGATAGTGACTTGTACATAGCAAAAACATGAAGCTGAGTTTGGTGTAGATCAATGGTAGCAGGATGGGACTTTCTGCATGTAACTTAGGTAATGTGCAGATCTTAAAATGAAGCTGGAAAGAGATTAGAAATCCATATCAGGCTGTTAGCTCGCTCTGGTGTTTTTTACAGTCTTGCAATTACTCAGGAAAGAGTTACACCTCATTATCGTAGCTTTTTAAATAAAATTCTACAACAGCAAAGCTAGTTGCTCTGCTGGGGTAAACTTCAGTGAGAGTCTTCCTGTGTTGGAGTTGTGTATTTGAAAGCAGATCTTTATATTCTGTGCAGAATGTAAAATCTTCAACATAAACCATATTTATCCATCAGATACTTATTCTCTACATGTATTGCATCAGTTTTCCCTCTATATCAGAACCTCTATATACAGAGCACTGCTATGTAGCTTTTTTTATTGAGACCTTTAACTTTTTAAAATCATTTCAAACTATGGGTGTAGCATATGAGTACAAGCATTCACCGAGTGCTCCAGGCTCAGCTATACTGAAGTATAAAAGGAAAATATGAGCAGAGATTAAATATTTATTTTTATATTATTAGATACATTTAAGTGTTGACTATAGAACATGGTATAGAAAAATAGCTTATATTAAGCGTGTCCGTTAAACTGAGACAGGTTTAGCCATTGCACATGGCTGGTTTTTCATGTTCTAACTTGACACAAAATTCTGTTGTGGTTTTTTCCTTTTTTAAAAGCTACACAGCAGATGCCTCCTAGCACATCCAAACAGCCTTGTAGTATTCTGTGTTTTGCCAAACTACTAGGAATCAATTAACTAGCTTCCATAGAGTAGCAGCTTAGGTTTCTTTTCTGTCTTTGCCAGTCATCTCTCCAGGTCCTGTTGTAGAGCCGGGGCTTTATCGTACTGCAGCAGGTCTCTCAGTGAGAGCGGTAATTTGTTTCTGCCTGTAAGAGATATTAATGGAGGCTGTTGAGAGCCTTCAGTTACATTTAGGCTTTGACAAGTTTTTAAGAGCAGACAACAAGCTTTCTGACTTGGTCTGTGCAGAATATCGGAGCTGCTGTCAGCCAAGCTGCAGCTGTATGTTTGTCCTGCTGTGTTAACCTGACGTGGCTGAGTAAGAGGGAGTGTGTGCCCCTTCTGCTCTGTATGGGGTTGATGAATTTACAGTTCAAACAGCACAAGGTCAGGGAAATTTCTGCACTTACCTGCTGCTGTAAACCACCTGAAATCTTTGATGCGAAGAGGGAGAAGGTTACTTCTTTCTGTTTTCATTAGCTGAAGTAGTGATGCTCTCCCCATGAAGAGGACTTCTGGTCTCCTGTCTGCCATTGAGGCAGAGACCTAAACAGTCCTTAATCCTGCCGAAGAAAGGATTGTTTACCCAAGTCCCGGATGTGTCTCCCAGGCACCTACTGTGTTCAAACTTCTTTGAAGATCCAAAGACTATGACCCTGCCTGTAGACAGAAGGTTAAGGTCACCAATAATTTTGTTCAGTGCCTGCATATGAGAAGGGGAAAAAAAACCAATACTGTGCAGGGCTGTGCACAAGTAGCTTCTTGAAAAAATAATGAGCTGTATGTGTGATTTTACAGGAAAAGATGGTACCTACCTCAGTGAGCTCCCAGGAAAATGCCACATGCAAGTCTGAGCTGAGGGATGGGTTTTAATTGTTAGTTTAAAAACTCCTGTGATATTTTTCCAATCCTTCAAACATTGAAATGTTATTTGCTAATATTTCTGATGGAAGCGGTACCACTGAAAGCTGCATGGTTTATAATGGGGCTGCATTTTGGTTTTATTTTAATTTATTGTTGTTTTTAATGAGACAACAGAATTGTCAGCATGTGTTTCTTTTCTAATTTTCTTACTTGTTTGGTTCTCAGGTTTTGAACTTGGCTTTGCTATGGCAAGTCCCAATGCACTGGTGTGCTGGGAGGCCCAGTTTGGAGACTTTCACAACACAGCACAGTGTATAATAGACCAGTTCATCAGCTCTGGCCAGGCCAAGTGGGTCCGTCACAATGGGATTGTCCTGCTCTTGCCACACGGAATGGAAGGAATGGTGAGAGCCGCTGGCTGGTGCATGCGGGAGGGAATTGCTGGCTACTGTGTCTTCCTCTGCAGCTGTAAAAGCCAAAGGTGTCTTGAGGATCCAGTAGTGATGTGAAGCTGGCAAGAGGAAGGCACTCTGTAGCAGGTTGTACTCCTTCAGTGCTACAGAAAAGAATGTGGGTGGATTGATTGATGAGAACCACAAAAAAACCCCTGAGAATTATTTCTGAGCTCTTAGTTTTGTGTCCTCCTTAGTGGCATGTACCAGTTTTCCCCCCATTTTTTTCTTTTTTTTTTTTTTTATCTCTCTCAAAGACACTGCTGTCTTTCTCTCGAAAGCCCCAGATTCTTAGTGTAGAGTAAGAAAGAAATCATTAGCATCTAGCAGTCTAGCAGTACGTGCTTGGGATTGTTTTGCATGAAGTATCTCTATGCAAAATCTGCACTAAATTCTCTTGCAATGAAATGACATGAAACAACTTCAAAACTGCTCCAAAAATCATTTACATTGAGTGACTTTGATAGAATAAGCAATTCCTCTTTCTGAAAAGGAAAATATTTCCACTAGCTGTTGACTTTCGTTTCTTTGGTGGCCATTAGGAGGAACTAGAGAGTGTCTTAGAGGGAAAGGGCATGGGCACGCTCTGTATATAATGTTATACGAGGTTCATAGCAGCAGTAGAATTTTCTCCAAATCTTTTAAATTATTTTTAAAGGTTACAGGAACATCGTGTCAGGCTAGGTTAATTTTCTCCTTTCCAAATACATTAACATTCATCAATTGATGCATGTATGTTTCTAGTTTTCTATTAAGAAAAGCATAGTATGTGCCACAGCAGCAGTCTCCATCTGTACAAATGCTCTAGACCCTTTCACTACAAACTGAATCATTTCCATTCTCACAAACAAGTTAGTTTATTTCCATTCAATTATAATCCTGTCCTGATATACTGGGGTGCATTCATATCTTATGAATGGCTTTCCAAACCCATTTGTGTGTGAAGAATAAAGGGTCTGCTGCTGTTCACAAGACTTTTGATAAATTAATTTTTTAAAAAATGAATCCTGAGGGACAGCCTGAATGTGACCTCAGCAGGATATGTGGTCCTCTGCAGAAAAGCACTCAGCTGAAAGGAGCTGGTTCTCTGCTACTTACAATACAATTAATCTTTCTTTTCTCTTAGCCACTTGGCAGCTAAGATTTGCCCAGATCTTCTGAAACATGCTTATTTTGCTACTAGTATCAGGTGTTTTTGGAATATTTAAGAATCCCACCAGGCTGTTGAAATCCACTGTCTTCCCAGAGGAGCTTTCCATTGCAGGAGCATTATTCTGTCTCTAACTACAGTGTTGGGGACAGAATGATTTGGGGAAGGATTCGTAATGGGATATGGATCCCTTCACCTCTAGGTCATGCATTCACAGGCAAGTTGACTGTGATTGAAAGACTCTGCTGCCTAACGGCTCCCTGGGGACCCATCTGAAAGTAGCTAATGGGTTCAGTATAGGTCTCACTGGATAGGTGGTCACAGTAGAAATAAGCCCTACCCCATCCCACGCAGCAGTTGCTGGCAGTCTGACTGGAGGTGTCAGCAGAGAAATCAAAGATGGATGTGAACATTGAGGCTCTGGAAGGAGGTTGTTGCTGGGGCAGCATATGTGTGTACATTAGGGAAGCCTTGCGTGTCTCTCCTAATCGTTTGCTAGTAACATCTCTGTTTCCAGTGCACTGATTTCAGTGGGCTTGTGAAGCGCGGTGTCTGTGCGTGTACAGGTTGTGTGTAGCGTGGAATTTGATTTACAGCAAACAGATGTACACAGCAGAAATTGACTGTTACTGTGCACCATAGCTTTGCACAACTTTGCTTCCTGTTCCCAAGCCCTTACTCATCTATGACCAGACCATTTGGCACCTCAAAAGTGGAGACAGACTTCAAAACAGTAATCATGCAAGGCACAGTTCTTGGCTGTTTGTATTACTCCTTTGTTGCCAGTGGAGTGTTTTATCCTACGTGGAGTATTCTACTTCCATGGAGTGAGTAGAGTGAATCATAGAATGGTTTGGGTTGGAAGGGTCCTTAAAGATCATCTAGTTGTAACCCCTCTGCCATGGGCAAGGAAACCTCCCACTAGACCAGGCTGATCAAAGCCTCATCCAGCCTGGCCTTGAACACTTGCAGGGAGGGAACATCCACAACTTCTCTGGGCAATCTGTTCCAGTGCCTCACTATCCTCATAGTGAAGAATTTCTTCCTTATATCTTAATCTACCCTCTTTCAGTTTAAAACTGTTACCCCTCATCCTATCACTACATACCCTTATAAAAGGTCCCTCTCCAGCTTCCTTGTAGGCCCACTTTAGGTACTAGAAGGCTGCTATAAGGTCTTCCTGGAGCCTTCTCTTCTCCAGGCTGAACAACCCCAACTCTCTCAGCCTGTCTTCATAGGAGAGGTGCTCCAGACCCTGATCATCTTTGTGCCCCTCCTCTGGACTCTGGAATCCTGCACTTGGAATCAGTGTGGACAATGTGTTGAATCAAGGTGGACTACTCGCTGTTAAAGTAATGAGTGATTTTGGAGATCATATGTTAAGGTTCCAACAGAAGAAGTTATTATGAGAGATGGCCATATAATGAAAAAAGCTCTTTATGAGCGTCATTAGCTTTGGAGCCATGGAGAGATTTGAGAGGTGTGATAGTTTGTCTTTAGGTTAAAATACTTTGCAACTGTCTCCAAAATGAAAGTCCTTCCTAACAGTAACTGTCACTTGAACAAGCAAAGGCTTCCAGCATTAGGAATAAATTAAAAAGCACACTGCATTCTCATACTGCTCACAGCTTTCTCTCATCCTTTATAAACAAGGACAGGGGAGGGAAGAGAACAGATTCTGTTATGCTGCTTATTCCCGATACTGTTTGTGAGCAGCCTGCATGTTTTGCTAGTGTAAAGTGGGTCTAACAATGTTTGCACACTGGGAGAAATTACCTTGGGTACTGCTAGTGAGACAGGGGATGTGAGCGTTCAGGACTTTGACAGACTGTAAAATACCTCCTGAGGAGGCAGAAATTCATCACGTAGGTTAGTCTGGCAGATAACGTGTACTTGTATTTTGATCTGTTTAGCTGAAGCATTCAACTAGGCTATTTTGTGTGGTGCTGAACAGTGAACAATGGTAGGAGAGAGATCCTGAGTCTGCTTTTGTTGCCAGTGTAGCAAAGATAGCCAGCAGGTACCTTTGTGTTTGCTGCTGTTCAGCATGCAAGCGTGGTTTGGCCCAAAGAAGTGTGAGTCACTGCAGTACACCGAGGCACACAGTGCTTCTCTTCCTGACATTCCTCCCACTCCTTTTGGCCCTGCGTTAGCAAGGTTGTTCCTGTACCTTCATGAACCTACTGCCCTTTCACTGGTCTTCATTGTACACCTATACTGAGGCTAGAAATTACTTGCAGCTGGTAAAAGCAATGGACATCCATGTGAAACCTAATCTTCTCCTATGAAAACAGTTTATGGAAGACACAATTCCAGCCCTCCAGTGTCTTCTCTCTTCTCACTGCTGCTGATGCCTCTGGCTGGGGGGGCAGGCGTGCAGCCTGGTGTAGAGGTTCCAGGGTGACAGGGGGCTACTTGTGCAGTGAGTGATCTAACTGATGTTTAACTGCTGGTTAGGATTTTTAATATTGTTGTTTTAAATGTTACCTTTACCAGGGTCCAGAGCATTCATCAGCCAGGCCTGAGAGGTTTCTGCAGATGAGCAATGATGATTCTGATGCTTATCCAGTAAGTAGGTTTGTCAAAGGCCATGTCCTTTTTTGTGTTTTTTCTTTTTTTCTCTTCATACCTCAGAGATTTTTTTGTAAAAAGCAGCCTTTTAACTAGGTATAGTGGGTTAAGATTTAGCTTCAAGACTTGGTGTAGCATTAACTTGATCCCAGTAAAAGTAATGGAAGTATGTAGTGTGCACTGCTTCATTGCAAAGCTGAGATCATATACAATTAATCTCTGGCAGCATGATCTTTTTATGGCTGTTCCTCAGGGCCAGTGATTCAGCTTGTTTGTATGGCTCTGCATGCTGCAAATAGGTGTCTCTAGCTAATTTCTGAAGGAGGCCAAGTGAGACTACACGTGGCTTTTTGCAGCGGAGCTACATTGTACTACTGGGAGCATGAAAATAAGCAACTTCTACATTTGATTCAGCTAAGACCTTCATACATTGCTCATTCATTCCTATGGAGAACGTACAAAGCTCTGCAGGATACTGGGTATCTACTTCTCTGCTGCAGGTTTCCTAGGAAGCACTGATAAATTAATTGAAATCCCACCAATAAAAAAAAAAAGGAGGGGGATGGTTAAGTTTTGGCCCTGAGTTTGTTACCATTGGGCAATGATAGTTCCAAAGCCATATTCCCCCTCATCTAAAAGTTATTTTTGTGATTATACTGGCAGAATAAAGACCTGTTTTTTTTGACTGCATTTAAGCACTGCCAGTTGCACCTAATAAGGAAGTTTTTATGGATTTTTATCAGAGAAGATAGGAGTTAAACCATGAACCACGAAATAGATGCTGTACCAATCTGGAATGAGATTATTGTATCTATAGCTATATATATACATGCTTACCTAATATTTATGTACATAGATATGGATAAACCCCCCCTATATTTGTAATAAATAGAATTATAAAACATATGAAAGTTATGTATTAAAGTAGTGTGAGAGGACAGGACACCTACCAAAAAATGGAGGGGAGAGCGAGCGTTAACTATACACTCAAAAAATGAATTATGGTTTTGAGATACTTTCAAAAGGGTTCTATTGTCTGTGTTCCACCTACTGAAGTTCTAGTCCTCTTCACCCTTTCTTCTTGGCCTTCGTAGCTTCCTGAAATTAATGGAAGCTTTTTGCACATATTTCCATACATTTTTAGGAAGAAGTAGAAACAGAAGAGAATGGTTCGTAGGAGCGCTTCCCTAGCCAATAATATAATCTTAGCAGAGATTTGCTAATTAGGTTTTTTAAGGAAGGGAGTTGCTGAGAGTCAGAAATAGAAGGATGGCTTTCAAGCTTTTTTTCTATCTTTTAGACATTTTTCTAATGCTTTTACTGTCTCTCAGGAGTTCAGTGAGCAGTTTGAAGTTTCCCAGCTGTATGAATGCAACTGGATTGTGGTGAATTGTTCGACTCCAGCCAATTACTTTCATGTCCTCAGAAGACAGATCTTGCTGCCATTCAGAAAACCGGTAAAGTTGCTATACTGGACTTGATTATTCTAGGTATATTGACCCTCACATAAAGAGGGGTCTTTGTTTGCATGTGACATAGAGAACAGGGATCATTGGTGAAAACTGTTAACTGAACACAGGTTGAAGTCAGATTTGATGGAATGAAACTCAGGTCTGACTACGATTCTAAAACTTGATTTTCAGCTTTACTTCCTTCTGGCTGTGCAGGCCTTCAGATGAACTTGTCCAGATGCTGTGTAGCTAACAGGTTGCATAATTACAATCTGCATGTCTAATGGCTGGAATTTCAGAAACCTAAAATACAACTGTTGAATGTTTTACTGGTTTGTAGCATGCGATTTGATTTTGTTCTCAGGAAGAAGCATAAGTAATATGGTTTGAGAACATTAAAAGGGAGTGGATTACCCAAATTTTCTGAATAATTTTGAAACTTCCTAGGATTTCAAAACAGGAAAAATTAATTTACTCTTTTTGCTATTCACATTAACTTGATCTGTAGCATATTCAGTTTCTGGGTTTTGTATGAACAGTGTTAGAAATGTTGCATGTAATAAATGTAAATAAAGCAGTTCCTGAATGTTGGAAAAATTTTTGTCTTACAGCTGATTATTTTGACACCCAAGTCACTGCTGAGGCATCCAGAAGCTAAATCCAGTTTTGATGAAATGGTGTCTGGTAGGTCACCTTAAAGTATTATGGACAAATAATTGGCTATACCAGGTTGCATGTCAGACTGTGAAGAGCCAAATCTGTTGTGGAGAGTTTGCCTTTTCCTTTGGCATAATTTCTGTGGAGCTGTTGTAGTGAAATCTATCATGGACTTTTGCTGATAAGTCTGCTTTCAAGTATGAATTCTTAATTTTTAACAGGCTTATCTTGTAACCAGCCATTAATCTTAAAGGCAGTGGAAAGTGCATTCCCCTCTCGGCAGAGATGTTCCCCTCAATAGGCTATTAGGTTACTCCACTCCTTTTCGCATGATGATGTGAGGGATAGGCTGTAATCGCATTGTGCCCATTTGGAAAAATGAAGGGCCCGTTTCATCTTACAATACTTGTTTCTGGGGCTGCCACGTCACACCAGTGATGTAAAGTGAGATCAGTGAGTTCAGAGCCTACAGGCTACCACCCTAGCTGTTGTTGGCATGCCATCAGCACCAGGAGATACACAGCGACTGCAGAGGTAATACCAAAAATTGGAGTGATTTGTCTTGCCATGCACTGGTTAAATGTGTTAGTGAAGTGAGGAAATGCAGTGAAATGTCATGAGTGATTAAAGCAATTGTTCAGAGTGAAAGAGTGGGCATGGGGGTGGTGGTCTGTCTCCAGTTCTGGTGGGTGGCTTAACTGCCTTCAGAAAAGCATAACTGCTCAGTTTTTTAAAAAAACAAATTGCAGTGTAGAAACATGCTTAAATATTGAATTATCTGCTTTTTGTAGGTGAGTAAAGTTTGCTTCTCAGGCAAAGGCATTTGCTGGTTTTGATTACTGGTTAAAAGCTTTGTAGAATGAGTCAGATTAAAAATTCTGTAGGGATTGTGATTTGTCACTTGGTCTTTGGAGTCCCCTCTGCTTCAGGCTAACCCTCAATAGTGGACAAACGCCTAAGTAATGCTGGATTCTGACATACTTTCATGTTCCTGCTGAAAAGGACGGCAAGCAGTAAAGTATTGCTGATCTCAGCTAACTTTTTGCCCTGTTTTTAGTGGAAAGCTGAGAGGAAGACTGACTCCAGCTGACCCAATGAAGCATAGATTCAGTCTTTTTTAATGATGAATTCTGCTGTCCAGTGAGACAGGATAATTCTGACATAAATCAGTTCTTCTTTCACATGTTTGTGCTGCTGCTTTTCCCCCTAAGACAAATGGTTCAAACAGGAGCTTATTCTGGTACGTGGGTGTGCTGATTCAGACTGGGAGGTCATGCCACTGTCTGCTACCTTGCAGCTGGTTAATGTGGGAATAGTTCTAATCAATCATATAAGAGAGCAGAGAAAAGGATCTTTTAGACCATCAAGTTTCTCTTCCAGTTTCATGTGTCCCGAGCAAATTGTTCTCCTGGGGGATGATATCACAAGGGAAAAGATACCTAGCAGTGATGATATGCATCTGAAATTGTATCTTATCATGTATACATATGGCTCAATACTATGCTAATTCTTCCTTTGGCTAATGCCATTTTAGCTCTTAAACAGAGGTTTAAATCACATAAATATATGGCAGTAAAGTGTGTGCTTGTGTAAACACTTCTGCAGTTGCCAGATTTAGTTGCATTATGAATATGTGCTATGCTTTTTAATTAAAATGTTCTAAAATCTTCTAATCCTATATTAACGTTACATGGTTGAAAGAAGAAACAATATTGCAGGAAAGTCTTTGGAAAAAAAAAATGGAAGCAAAGGTAAGCTGATCAATTTAAAGTTAAAGGTATAATGCACAACACAAAACTAAAAAAAATCCACTGTTAATATGTTTCTGTCTGAGTATGAAAGAGTGGATTATTTTCAGTTTTTTAACTTCTTGAAACTAAACTGCTGAAAGTCACTTCAGCGGAATTACTGGTCTGGAAAGTAGGAATAGAGGCAGCAGAACCCTCTGGCCATTGCAACCTGCTGCTTGCTCGCTAAAGGACTTGTTTCTTGGGCTGCTTAAGTACAACGTCAGTTGTGCTGAAAACACTTTTCTAATTTGTGCTCTTACTAGGTACCACTTTCCAACGCGTGATTCCTGAGAATGGGCTGGCAGCTCATGCACCACATGAGGTCAAGCGAGTGATTTTCTGCACAGGAAAAGTATACTATGATCTTGTGAAAGAGAGGAAGAATCAAGACCTGGAGAAACAAGTAGCTATAACCAGACTCGAACAGGTGAGCTCTCTGATCCTCAGAAGACAAGGTCCTTGGGGAGACTTTCAGCAAGGGGTTCCTATGCTTTTAAATAGATATCACTTGTCTGAACAGATGATGATAGCATTTTTATAGCACTTTGCTTCTTACAAGACATTATCATGGGCCTTGTGGAGAAGGATCATATCAACAGTATACTGGACAATGGGATCCAGAAAGCTTGATGACTTTTCCAGAACAGTGTAACAAAGTGAAGTTTCCAGTGTGATGGCATCTTAAATTTGTATAGCCAGTCTGCTAGGTTTAAATGTTTTAAATGGTACACTTTGCAGCTATGCTGTTATTCATTAAAAACTTGTATTGTCACCGCTACTTCACTAGAAAAACGGTAGGAATGCAGGAGGTCTGGAGTGTGACCTGCTTCTGTTCATATTAGTGCAACTATAAAATATGTTTGTATTCACTTCTGAGAGCATGAAATCAATTAAAGAAATATGAGTCACTTTAAAGAACATATAACAATTATATTAGGTACTAAATGGTTGATTACAATGGTTGGTTGTAATAACCAATAGGTAAAAGGCTTTCCTACCACGGACTAACATGTAAGAGAAAGCTTTGCCAGTTATTACCCTCTCTTTCTAGATCTCACCATTTCCCTTTGACTTGCTGAAAGAAGAACTTGAGAAGTATCCAGGTGCTGATCTAGTTTGGTGTCAGGAGGAACACAAAAACAGTGGATATTATGATTATGTCAAACCTCGTTTCCGCACTATTGTGAACCACACTCGACCTATATGGTATGAGACTTCAAACAACTGCTCTGTCTCCTGTGCAATTTGTTTACTTTTAAATTTGGTTGAGTTTGGGGGTTTTTTTGCTTTTAAATTTGTTTTTGATTAGAGGATGTTATTCACGCGGAAGTCAGGTTCTTCACAAATCAAAAGCTCTGAGTTTTAGGTTCTTGGGTGAAGGAGGGAAAAATCCGGACGACTTTCTCTCAAGTACATCATGCATATCTTGCTCCTCCTTGTATTTCTAGAAGAAAATCAGTAGCAACTAGCTCTGTATTTATTGCCACTTAACACAGCACATAAGTCTCCTGGACGGTGTCTCCCTCTTGCTATCTAAGATTATTTTTCAAGAATTTCACTCCAAGTATTAGGTTTCTGGGGGAAACAGTTGCTGTAAGACCTTTGTGTTTATTTTAGATGATTGACTCTCAGCTCTGCCTGTGCAGCTGTCGAAGGAATGAGTGTGTTCATCGCCAAAAGCAAATTACCTAATTATGAGACAGTGTAGCTGACTACCCTGGGAAGGATGGGGGATAAAACACATCTTAAGATTGACGGGAGGGGGAAGCTGACCAGAAGGTATAACTGATAGTGCGACTTGTATTGATTTTTATTTAAGAAAGATTGATGATTAAATGTCCAAATCTGCAAAGCTGACCTGAATGCATTGAGCACATGTTCTCATGCTTGTTATTGTCAAAATAGTATCTTTTCGCCTCATTTGTCTGCCCAATTCTTTTTGTCACAAAGGTATGTTGGCCGAGAGCCTGCTGCTGCAGCTGCCACAGGCAACAAGAACATGCATCTGGTGTCGCTCAGAAGGTTCTTGGATACAGCTTTCAACCTGGAGGCCTTTGAGGGAAAGACATTCTAACTGCAGGACACCAACTCATCTCTGACTAGTAGTCTCTCAAAAAACTGCATCTGAAAGAGGAAAGAAGTGGGGAAAAATACTGGAAATCGTGTATTTTTGCTTCACCATATAAAAAAATCCAGCAACTGTCTTTTTTTAATCTGTACCTTGTTCCCTGGTTTGTCAGGAAAAAAAAATTTCCAACTTACTTCCACCATTTTTTGTCCCATGCCTATTCAGACTGGGTCCTCTTTGGCACAAGGAGAGTCTCCTATCCAAGGATGCAGTGAGGCTCAGTAAGGCTCCAGTCTCAGCCTGTGGGCACTGTCCAGTGACTGTGAGGAGAGCAGGCGTGGACAGCATGATAGTTATGCACATCCCTGAAAAAGAAGAGAGTATATTTGAGAGCCACTAAGGAAACAAGATGCATTGTTACCAGGAGAATGGTTGACAGTTATTTCTAGATATATCAGAAAGGAGTAATGAAACTGAAAAGCAGAAAGTTGAAGGATGACTTTGGTGGAGAAATGTGCTGGCTGTGGTTGTTGGAAGGAGATGGTGAGGTAGCTTGGTGATGTGAGGAGGAGGCTGGAAATAGTCAGATTACAAAGTTGCTAAACTGAGTGATAAAAAAAGTGGTGTGGACCACTTAGGTGTAAGGTGGAGAAGGGTGATGAAGGCAGAAATAAAAGGGACAAAGAAAAGGTTTGTTGGGGTTAGTTGAGGAGGGAAGAAGTCTACACAAGACCACAGCTGACAGAGCAGTGGGTAGTCAGCAGGAGATCATAATCAAACAACTTCAGAAGTAAGAGGTTACTGCACCAGTTGGTCCCACTCCATGAGAAAGTTGTTTGTGCAACAAGTAATGGATTCTCTGCTTTGTCCAGTACTAATCCCTGCCTCACATCTCCTTGCTGATAGTAATTCAACTCTGAAGTGGTGATTCCTGATTTAGTCACCCTTTTTTTATGTTAAGAGGAAGGTGGGTAAGCAACAGTTGCTGATTAACCAAAGGCATGTGCTGTGATTCTGTACAAGTAGTAATTGATTTCAATTTTTTTAACCTTTTTGTTTACTTGTCAATTAAGATATAAATTGCCATGTACTTTCAGTATGGACAAAAGTGAACCACATTAAGAGCTGGCTCTACGTATAGCTGGTGGCGTACAGCATGTGCTGGGGAGTGGAGAACTGCAGGGGATTTTTCTTGTCCTTAGAGACAGGGCCTGGTTTCCTGGTAGGCACTGCACAGCAGGGTGGTCTCAGAGTGTCACCGCTTGTGCTTCCCCCACTGTGCTAGAAGGCACCGCTTTCCTCTCTCCTCTAGAGTGGAGGAAGATCTAGTGTTGTCAGAAGTCCTGTTCCCTCTGCCCCAGGAGAACTTGGGTCTGGGTGACCCTTATGACTACAGGTTTCTGCAACACTAAACTCTGTAGTGGTAGGAGACTTCTTCCTTCCTTTCTGCTGGCTGGCAGAGGGAAGGGCTCAATTAACAGAGTAAGCAGTGCAGCAGGACACAGAGGAATGGCCATGCTTCTGTTGAAGCAGGAGGCAGTAACTAGCTGCGCAAGGACCCTGTGCCCATGCAGTGCCTGGAGAGTTCTGCTGGAGCTGCTGAGCAGCCACTTTGATAGGTCATAACAAGTGACTGAAAAACACATAGGTGAGATTTCACCCCCATCTCCAATTCCCTTGTGTTCTTGGCAGTAAGTTTTCCCCTGCTGCTGCTGTATTGGCTGTGACGTTGTAAGGTTTGACAGTTCACGCCCAATTCAAAGAGTCGGGTGATGCTGTAGAACTTGTCTCATCAAAATAGAAAGCTGTATTAAAAGCCTTTAGCTATGATCAGGTAGTACTTGTCCAAGCAGGTTACCAGAAAGGGATGTGTACCTTATGCTGTCCCTTTAATTGGTCTGGAGATGGTGAAACATGATGGTGAAAAAAATAATCCTTCTGTCAGAGCATAAAATTGATGTGCCAAGGTACTTACCATGGGACCCAGAACCAAACTTAGTTTAATGTTTGTGAAACTCAGTAGCACCCTTTTAAATCAGGCTGGTTGCCTTGGGCTTTTTCTCTCTTTGAAACACTGAAGCTAATTCAGTCTTTTGAAACCTAATGAACTTGGAAAGTACTGCAGTTGACAGCAGCAAATATTGTCTCCTGTCCATTTCTATAGCTCAAAACTTTAGCTGATGGGCAGTAACCATCATCCAAAATATTTCAGTGCTTTTATGAATGCTTGCTTCTGTGGCAAGAATTGAGTGCAACTAAATATTGCTGGCACCATTTATTGTATTCTCAGTTTGCATAAGGCAGGTCGGTGCTGCATGAAATATGATAAATGCACTTATGCCACAGTATATGCAGAGGTAGAAAACAAAATTAACATAGAAATGTAAGTGGTAAATGACAGGTTTCCATTTTCATTGTGTATCATAGATTGTGGCATAATAGTTGCATAAAAATTCCATCAAAGAATGTAAAAAAAAGTCCAATAAAATTAAAGTATATAAGAACAAAATTCTCTGCTGTTTTTGACAGTTTCTGCTCTGAGTGCAGGCATTAGCATCCCATTCGTAAGAGTGCCAGGGCAGCTCATTTTTTTGTTTTCTGTTTGTTTCCTCAATAGTGGCTTATTTAAATGTAGTAGCAGTAAGGGAGATGGTGTTTGGACTAGAAAAAGATAATTATTCAAAATCAGTGGGTTAAAAGTAGTAATAGCATTGAGGTTATATTAGAATATTTTCTTTTATTCTGATTTCTTTAATAAGTGAACATGTTTCTGTTGCAAGCAGAATTTTTGAAGTACTGCAACTAGACTGGAATTAACCTTTCTGATTTCTAAACACTGGAATTCGTGTCTTTAAACATGTTGGCTCAGTGTATGTTTCTGTTGAATTACTTTTCCTGTTGCCTGAACTTTCAGACAGTAAGTGTTCAAAAGCTGACTAAAGATAAATGCATAGGTTATACTTATTTGCAGAATTCTTCTGCTTTTCTTCAACAAGCCCCCTTGAATAAATGGTTCTTATAGAGAATTCTTAAATAATGCACATTATCGGCAATGAATACAAGTTTCTGCAGTAGCAGCTTTAAACCAGGTTAAGAATATCTCTCCAACCTCACAGGAAAATAATACTTTGTTAGAACTAGCTGACAAGTTTGTCACTTTTTACATACTAAACAGCAATCACTTAATCTCTGTAGAGCGTTTGGAAAGGACTGAAGTATTCTACAGGCCTCTTCTGCAAATAGTCTGCACTGAAATTCAGATCACAGCTTTGTAACTCAGAAGGAAGAAACAGCAAATGTGAGAATCAATTGACTTCATCATATTTGTGGGTGAGATGCCACATCATGCATGCCCACAGCAGCAAAAGACTTGCTAAGACAAACAGCTTCTGTCACAGAATTATTTGTGTTTCCTAGTAGCTACCTGATGAACTGTGCTAACAGCAGGGGTGTGCTTGGTGGAAACCTTTGCTCTGCCCAGGCACAGTTGGAGTCCATTTGCTAGAGCAGAAGAGTAACCTGCTCTCCCAAAGGGAACCATTCTGCTTATTGTAGAAGGTAAAAATTAATGTATGAGACTAGACAAGAAACAGGAATGTGTGTGCATTGTTTGAACTGAGTGGGTGGAAGTGTGTGTGTTTGGGGGTGGTGTTTGTTTCTTCTGGAGGAGTCTGGGGTTTGGTTTGGTTTTTTAGGAACTCTTTTACTAGACCCTCTGTTATCTCAGAGCTCTGGTGGCTCTCACATCGGTGCACAAACAGCAGACCTGCAGCCTCTGATACAGAGCTGGGAATAACCACTGCGGCTAATAATAAAATGAAAGCTTGGGAACCTCTGTGTATAGACATTAGAAAAAGTCTTTTAGATTACTGCTAACTTTTCACAGGTGTCACAGACTGTTCTTGCTTGACATAGCTTTTTGTCAGTAGCATGGATGACTTTGAACCTTGTTTAAAACACACAAGAGAGATGCACTCAATCATATAAAGCCAGAAAATCCCTACAAGCAGATGAAATACCTTTGTAAAGTTAGCAAGTCTGGTCAAAGATGGAAAAAAAAAAAGGTCTGCTATTGTCTTGTGTATTGGTTCAGGTTGGCACTGGGCTATGGGATGCCACTGGGGGGCTGTCAGGGCACCTCTCAGGCTAAGGAGTTCCCCAGCAGAAGTGGCTGCTTAATTATGGCTGATGTCTGGCCTGTGTGGGGGTGGCCAAACAAGCGCTGCCTGTGGCTAGCTGGTTAATGCCTGGGTTTCAGTCCCAGCTGGTGCATCTCTATCTCCTTTGCCATAGTCCCCTGAATACTTCACTGCATTGTCCCAGAATGGAGGGCTGGGGCAGGGCCCCTGGGCACCCACAGTGGGGCAGGGGGTCCCTGCACGGGCCCTGGGGTCATTGCTGGCCATTTCTGCAGTAGGGAAGAGGGGAGTTACGATGTTTAACTACGGCAAAGGAGTCTGAGGATGGCAGCTGAGAAAGGGGCTGCAGGCTCCCAGCTACCGGCGCATGCTATGGACAGGTCAGAGACCTGGCTGGTGGGAGCTGGACAGGGGTGCCTCATTCTGCTCATGGGGTGAAGGGAACGCGGTCCTTTGAATTATCACCAGAGCTTCTGAGGACTTCTAAGGCTTAGGAAAATGCATAGTGTGGCTGTGGATTTCTGGTGCAAACCATGGGGAAAAAGCTGCTCGGGATGTAAAATACTGCCACTTGCAGTGGAAATGGAGTGAGCTTTGTTTGGAAAATATGAGAAAATATTTGGGTGAAAGATGGTAGAGAAATCCATATTTTTTTTCAAAAAAACACCCCAAACAAAACCAACAAAACAAACCTTTAAAAAATCAATTCTCCTTCCTTGGGAGAGGTGAAGAATGACCTGCCTTTTGCCAGGCTGCAGCCATCATCATCCCCTGACGAGATCTACTGGGCTGGACAGACACCGGACCACTGCTCTTCCCTGTCTGTGTGTCCTGTGGACAAATTGCAGGTCTTGGAGCTTTGATCAGTATCTATCATACAACCTTTCTATGCTGGTGAAAATACAGACCATTGTAGCACACCAAAAAAAATTCTTTGCAGATGAGGGTAATTTTGTGGGTAGTAAAGATTACTAAGTAGAATGACTTCAATGTGAAACTTTAAATGGCAAAAGGCCCTGAAGATTTCTGTTAGCTCTGATCAAAAAGTTTCATGTATTTTCTTGTTCCCTTTAGTCATTTAGTAGTTCTGCGAAGTCAATTGTGTAGCAATAGGAGTCTTGATTTGATGGACTCTACTGATTAAAAAATGATAATTGAAAGTTTTTCTTCATGTTTATGCAGAACAAAGACAGATTAAGTGGGTACATTTTCTTAATCATCAGCATAAGATATCAGGAAACAGTGTGCAGACTGAAATAGAAATTCAACGTAGTTGCAAGAAGGAAACAGCTGAATATTGCCGATTTTCCAATTCTTGCTTTTTTTTTAATGTTGAAACCACTTCTGATTTTAGATACTTCTCAACTCTTATTTCAGCTTGTGCTTAATGCCATTATTTAAAATGTAGCCTATTATCCAAAAGGAATGAAAGAAAAAAGAAAATTTATTCAGGACAAAATTGTATCTTAGAGGGTTTTGATTGAAAATGTTTTATGGATTTCTTCTAAGTTTTCAATTATTAATAATTGCACCCAGGCAGTTCCTTTGTGATATTTAAGTGATGCGGTCATTAATGGCAAATGGAGATCTAATTTGTTTAGAGCGGAAAACAATTGTAGTCATCACTAAAGATGCTGTGTGAAACACTGAAATATAATTTCTGTTGCAGAAACCTTTACTTCCTGTTCAACGGCCCATAAATTCACTGATACGCTCTTAAAGGAGCACAGAGAAACTTTCTGCCCCTGTCAAACCCAGCCAGCTTTATATTCTCTCCCCTTCAAGAGGGAGGGTGTGCTCGGACTATCACAAGTGAGGAAGCTCTGTGTAAGAGCGCAGCTTAGCTCTCAGATTTTCCTTGGATGGACATTGGATGGTATCAGTATAATGGGTTTGGTTTAGTAGTGGTTTAAGTGACTGCATTTCCGTTGGCCTTGCAGTGGAATAACAGCTGTCTGCACAGGGACTTGGTTGAAGGACAGTGATGTGCAGTGCTTTCTCAGATTTCTCTCTACACATGCGATGCTACCTGGGGTAAAGGAAGAAGTGCAGGTTAGTGTCAGAAGGTGCCTGAAAATGCGCTTCTGGTATCCTCTGTCCAGGGCTTGGCTGTGCCAAAGAGGTTCTTCTCTCTGGTCTCCCAAAATGACCTCGCCTAGGTTGTGAGGTTACTTCTGCAGTGATGCCTTGGGTATCCAGTAAAGCTCCCTTATCTGTAGTAAGTCAGTTCCACAGGAGAGGCTGTCAAGTAAATGTGAACCATCACTGCGTGCTGGCCAGGACTTTGCAAAGGTAAACTTAGTGAAAAGCAAAACACGTTTGAAGAAAGAGTATGTTTCCCCACACTTGAGGAAAGAGTATATTTCCCTAAATGAGTGTCTCCACTGCTGTGGATAAAATAAAATGGGCTAATACAGAACATGATAAAATGACTCTACATAATTCCCCATGACTAGAAATAAATGTTTAACAGCTCCCAGTAGGCTTGTTAAAGATGAAATATTTATTACTATATGTTAATTACAGGGCTTAAGCAGTACTTAAGTAATTTAAAGGGATTGGTTTCATATTGCTTTCAGAAATTTTATGTGATTAAATCCTTATTCATCAGTTGTTCTCTGTGTTAGACTGGTTTGCACAAACATATCCTTAACTAAACAGTGTTTGCAATGTTGATTATGTTGTATAGGATCAATAGAGGACAGTTTTCTTCATTAATTTCATGGCCCAACAAAATCAAATTCCATCGGAATTCATGTTTTTACACTTGGACTGAAACAAGAGCTTTTCAAGCCTATAAAAATCTTATTAATATAGTAAAGTTATACATTACTCCTGGGATGTATAGTCTCTGACACTAACACTCAGTTTTTAAAGAAGTCTCTGTATACATTTTTGGGGTGCAATAGATGAGAGAAATACATATTCACCATATAAGTCTTCTTCCTTCTCCTGAACAGCTTAAGATACCAAAAGAACCATAAATATTTTGCACTTTTAAATACTGTTTTGTGCCAGCATATTTTGCACAATGTTACTTTGAGGAAAATTTTTAGGTTAGCAGAACTTCAAACTATTGTTGACAAAACTTTCATTTTTGACTTGATGAAGATCTGAAGCTTTGTGTTGCTTAGCGACTCTTCAACAACCTACTGCCTATTCAGAAGGAAAGAGAAACAGAAATGAAGCAGCTTCATCTCCAGTGATGCTAAACGGTTCCTAGTCACACTCGTAGATAATTAACTTCTCCTGTGATGTGCTCATTTAATAGATACCTGGTCATATGTGACCATGTTTATTTAATGTGCTCTGCTATATTTATACCACAATACACCCTTCTCATTATAAAGCAGACATTCTTTATTTACACACATTCGGAAGCTCATCCTTAGATAAAACTCTACTGGCTTCAGGAAAATATATCTGGGTGTGCACATCGGTATATGACTGCACGTAAATAGCTTCTGCAGGGACCCTCAGAAAGAAAAATATTTTCCTTCTCTTCAGCATCACTGTTCTGATATTTGCATGCGTTAAAAATTAAGGACAGGTTACATGAAGTGTGACTTTTAAATTTTTTTTTTAATTGCTTTTGTTTTTTTTCCCGGGCCTTTATCACATTCCTCAGGCCCCTCATTAGACTTAGCAGTAGAACTCTTTTTCATAGTGACCACAAAACTGGGCAGCTTATGAGCTCAATGGATTTATGTAGAACTTTGTAACGTTGTGGTACCTGTCTCTGTAACAAAGCCCAACAGGAATTAAACAGACATCTCTCCCCAGAATTAATTCCAAAGCCTATGACACAGACCACCGTAACGTTTCTGGCTACACTTCATATGACCGTGGTGGACGCCTTCCTATCGTGGGTACATTTACATATACACATGTACGTGAGCAAATATTTATGTGTCTGAACAGTGCCTATGTGAGGGTGCAGAACAACCCTGTCTTTTCTTAAAACTTCCTTACGAAATTGATCAAAGTTGAAAGTTGTAGCAAGTAAATGGCCACGTTTCAAATTCATCTTAAATTAGTAATGCATCTTGTCTCTCACTTGAATGAGCCTATACTGAGTTACGAGTCTTGTAAATATGTGTCTTGATAGAGCAGAAGAATCTGGCATGTATTCTCTTGGGCAGTTTTCCACTCATAATGTGTGTGAGCATTGATAGGGAATGTTCTCAATATTTTAAAGAAAAATACCTTAAAATAACCAAAAGAAATCTGTACAGTTTAAAGCAACTGTTAAAACCAAAACTATCACTTTGTTCCTTCTCTTTTAAGCTGAAAAAAAAAAAAATTAAAAAAAGAATTTACCAGAATAAAGCATTTCCCTGCACTGATTGTGGAGTGCCATACAACTAGAGAATTGGAAAATGTTTTAGGGATCACAGGATCTCTGGGACTCAAACTTGTTATCTCTGTTTCAGATGAAGGAGATGGAGATGTGATTTCCTATGGACTGCAAAGCAAATCTGTCACAGACTTTAATATGTAAAAATGATCTTTGTAAATTTTTAGTACTGCCTGTTTAATATCATGTTACTGCATGGCCAATACACAAAATGAACAGGAAGGAAATTTAACTATGCGTAGTATCATTGATATTTTTTATTTAAAAAAAACCCCAACTATTCAAATAATTCAACCTTGTTCCTCTAATGAAAGTTCTCTTTTCTGAGAACTGTGCTGATATCAGCTGTATGTTACTTTATTTTTCCAAGTACACAATCAGAAATGCACCAGCCCAGACATCCTACAGTCTATACTCAGTGGAGAACTGAATTGCTCTGTGGAGATGCCTCTCTCCCCCAGCTTACAGAGGCAGTCTAGGGCAAGCCATCTCCTCAGCAAAGTGCTTCAATAAAGTGTCTGCAGTTAAATGTTAAAAACTTGGTCTGTGGAGGTGCGTTCTGCATGGAGGTGCCACTGGGTACCACACAACCATGCTGCTGTGCAGCCTGTGCTTACTGCAGTTGTTTTCATCTTTTTTAAAGTACCAAGTGTTGTTAATTTGTTTCTTGATAGCTAATTATTTTTTATTTTCCCTCTCCTTTTGAAGAAATTACTGGAAAAAGTGACAGATTTTTTTGAGCCATTTGCAAAACGTAAGGAAATGTACATGATAGAGCTTAATCACGTTATAAGAGACTGTTACTCTAAAAGGCGAACTATTTTAGTTACATTGTGTTATTGTGCCATTAGTACTGTTTGACTGCCAGCTGTGCAGCAGCGGGGCTCCAATCAACGGGAGCCTTTGTGTGTTTTCCATTGCAAATAGTGCCAAGGTTTGGAGAGAGAGAGGCTCTTAGTGGTACAATTTTTCCAGTGATTAATAATACTTGAGATCCATTTCAGCGATCAGAAGTGTGTCTTAATGAGACAATTAGTCAAACTGTAAAAGCTGCAAAGCAATTTAGTTGGTGTTACTACTGGAATAATTTACTGCTGCTCTTTTCTTCCTCCTTATTTGACTTTATCACAATAGTCTGGATAAAAGTCACTGTAGAGAGGACTTCCAGTCTAGGTTCGGTTTTCAAATGGCCATGATTATCTGTGTGGCAGATAATCCCCTTAAAAATGAGGGAGACTTTGAGGAAAAAGGTGATTATTTCACATATAAAAAAAATCAAATGCCTTTGTCCAAGTGGCTACTACAGTGCCTTCAAATATCTAGCTGCCTGCTAGTGCCATGGTAACTAATCACAAGCAGTGTTTGAGGGACGGGTACCAAACTGAAAGGGCTACTTCATATTTGTATTTATTTTTCCCTTCTGTAACAAAAGCACAATAACAGGGCCTGAGGTCTCTATACATTCTAGCCAGCTTTGTTCAAAATGTCTGGTGGAGATAATTTTTAATCTCACTGGGAGATATCTCACTGTCATATAAAATAATCCTTTCTCATCTGTCTCTGGTCTTTCACAATTTGGTCATGATGTTATTCTAAAGCAAATCAGAGCAGTTGCTCTCAACTCATTCTTGTTGTGAAGTCTGCTGCTTTTCTTTCAGACCTCAAGCCTTGTGTTCCTCAAAGCTTGTTTGTATTTGTTCCAGCTAAACACGTTGATCTATTAAGGTTTAATATCTTCCTACAAACCTGCTGCCATTCTAACTTGGAGGTATGTCAGAAATATCCTCAGAGTGTTACAGAGAGCCCTGAACACAGTAAAACTAAAACTTTTCCAAAAAAATGAACTAGTCACGCTGGTGAATTAATCTGCCTGGAGTATCTCTGTTGATGTTCAGGGCATTCCATGCTCAAGAGGTCTGGGGAGTTTAGTCTTCTATTTTTGGAAGTAAATTCTGCCCAGAACTAACATTATTTGAACTTAGTCTAATTAATTTGCATTTACCTAAGAGACCACTAAGCAACTTACTGACAGTGCAGAAGGCCATTGGTTGGTGTCCCACCGACAAATGCAGTAGGGTGGGTTTTTTACAGCCCCTCCCTGTGCTGAGGGCTGTGCTGGACCTGGAGGCTGGAGCTGGGTTGAGGTGCAGGACAGCCGGCTCAGCAGCTACAGGACCAGGGTCACAGGAAGGTGTGAACTAGCTCACTGCGGTCCAGGGCAGATGCTGAAACCCGCCTGCTCTCTGTGGGACTGTCTGCTGCAGAAAGTGCCTCTGTTACTTGTGCTAAGCTTAATTGCATTGATCTTCTCAATATGGTTCAGTCTGCATTTTTTCACTTTGTAATCTTGTTTTATCAGAGATGTAGAAAGCAAAAATGCTTAATCCTTCTAAAGGGACAATACAGTTTCTGCTTCACTTGACTTTAACGATGATTGGTTTTTTTCTCACTAAAGAATATTGTTTTAAAGCCTCTGTCATCTATAATTTATTCTTATTTTACATTTCTGCTTCTTATCCTAGCATCTATATTCCTTTGCATTCTTTTTCAGTACTTGCACCCAGCTTGACTCTACCCTGGTTAGCTGTATAACCAGAGATTGATTCAACTTTGATCTGGATTTGGAACAGATCAAAAACTGAATGTAGCAGTGCAGGTGGTTTGGCAGACAGTAGCATGGCCTATTAGCCAGTGCTTCAGTGTCTAGTGGAGGTCTAGGGTTGGGACAAAAAAAAAAAAAGTATTTAGTTAGAGGAAACTTCCAACTGGAATGTCCCATGCCCTTGCCTGTGTACCTTCCTTGCAGGAAGGTGAAACCAAGCTGTTGTGCTGGAAATGCTGTTATCCTTGGTCAGTTTTCCTGCTTTAGCTCCACACCTCCTGTCCCCAGCCCTAGAGAGGCTGCTGACAAGTGGGGAGGTGAGAAGCAGTGTCTTTCAGCCTTTCTCTGGAAGCCACTTGCACAGGAGATGAGAAAACTTGAGCCCTGAACTCCTTGTCCCACCTGCAGCAAAAAAAAAAAGGTTAAAAAAATACTGTATCTGTGAGGCACTGAAATGGTATTATCTGTTTTTTTGCTGGAGGGAGGAGGGGAAGGAAAACAAAATCTCAAAGAAACTAAGGCCCCAAAAAATATATTTGCTATTTTGAAAGCAAAAGGATGCCCTAACATCTCTGTGGACTGAAACCTAGCAGGTTTTCTTGTGATTGTGTGCTGGTGCATATGGGAAGGCCCCAAATGGTGCTCTCCGAAGCACTCAAGCCTTAACTCCCCAGCCATCCTCTCTTCCTGACTGTGCCCTTCAAACTGCCTCAAATATAAAGGAGTGCAGAGCTTGAAAGTGTTAATGTTGACAGAACCTGGACGGTTTATGCCTTAGGAAGCACTTATTTCAAAATGTAAGTGCTTTCAGCAAGAGACTGCGATGATGAAGACTCTACTTACCAAAATCCAGGTCATCGATGTTGCAGCGAAACTGTGTCCCCCTTGACCACCAGCTCTACAGCGTTCCAGTCTGGTATCTCTTTCAGAATAAGCTGATGCCCGTCTGCCTGCAGGACAGCTGGAAAAGGGCAAAGAAGCAGTGGCTGGTACTGTATTTGCTTGGTTTTCTGTGAACTCTGAGTATATCTAAGTTTTAGCACTTATGAGGGCAATGAGCAAAAACCAGTGTTAATGTAGTTAAATGCTGTACAAAACTCCCCACAAATCCTCTCAGCTTTAATCTCTGGCTTCTCTATTATTACATTAATGGATATCCTTTGAATGAAGCCTCCACCCTCTGTCATTTCTTTTTCTAGCTATAAAAGGCAAGAAATTCATTATGTACTTGTATTTGCTATTAACTGGCACAGCAGCTGCAAGAAATGCAATGTATTTATTAGTGAGTACCATAAAGTAAGACTAAATTCAAAAGCAATCTCCAGTAAACGTTAAGGTGGTGCTATGGAACAGCTGGAACGTTAAGTGAACAACCTTGATAACCCAATTGTTCATTGACGCATAATTCATTTTGCTTCTGCTGAAAGAGTAATTCCTCAGGACATTAAAGACTTGAGATTTTGTGAAGCTGAGAATCAAACCAGAAGGGACAAAATCCTCTCTCAAACCACATGTTTGTTTAGATTAATTAAATGCTTTTTTGGTGCTTCTGCCTGGGCTCCCATGGATTTAATTTTTTTTTAAAATTGATCTTATTCTATTGACTTGTTTTACAAGGCAGAGGCAGCCAATCATTCAGGGTCTCACCTTTTTAGGTTTCTATCAGCTCCATGTTCAGGCTGAGACAGTGTCCGAATCAGTGTCCTCACCAATACAAGTCAGTTATTTTGGCAGGTAGAAGTACTGCTTCCTCTCTCCTGGGTCCATGGTAGCTGTGTGACTTGTGAGAGCCAGTGTTTCTCAAGCATTGTGAACCTGTGACAGCTGTTCGCAGCATTTTAATTCAACTAAGTGCAAAACTGTAGCACACGGCTGAGAAAGGAGCCTGGTTCAGCAAGCAGCATGCTTTCAGCTCCTGCTACTCTTCCGTCACCCTCATCAGACAGCTCTCCCAGCTCTCTAGGAAGCTTTAATGGCAATCTCTGACAATTAATTCACATTTATAAAATGGAGGAGATAGATGACATGTCTGTACTGTTGGCTCTAAAGAAAAAAAACAAACCCCTTCACCAGTTTCTCTAGGCTGAGCTCTGGTCTCTCCTGGTCCCTGCCATGTACACTGCAATCATCTAGCAACCACAGAAGAGCATTAGAATGAGTTGCCAGTAGCCTCTCTGTCACATTGACTCATGCTCTTTGTAAGCTCCCAGCACCAACCAAATAGTGATTCGGTTGATACCAAGTTTACAGTTCTTTTTTTTTTCTTTTTTTTGGATGCCTCTCTGTGATCTGAAGCCTTTATAATCACAAAATTTTACTTAACTGAGTACTTCAGATCACACACAATTTATCTTGCAACCTTACAGTAATTTTGCTAGGTGGAAATTTTTATTACGTACCCTCTTATAGTTGGAAAGACTAGAACAAAGGAACGCTACTGCACGCTCCTTGAGACGCAGAAAACAGACTTCACGGTGAATCAAAAAAGAAAAGCAGCTCCACCTGCTTCTGCAGGCGATGTGTCCCTGAGACTTGGGGTGGGGGCCTTGCCCCTCAGTGGCCCTTGCTCCGAGGGAGCCTGCAGAGTGCGGCCCCGCTGCCCTGGGACGGGCCCCGCTCCCGCCCTGCCCCGGTTGCTGGGGATTACCGGGGAGCTGTGAGCCGCTAAAGTCACTTTGTGCTCCCAAGCATTTCGCTTTGTCGCCAGGTTTGGGTTTAAATACTTTGACCTTTGATTTATGAGTTTAATTCGGGCTGTGTTTTTAATGAGGTCAGCGTAATGGGAGAGGAAAAATCTACCCGCGGGGCTGCCTGGCACAGAAAGGCGACAAGGTTTGTCTTCAGGTAGTTTTTATTCACGCTGCGTTGGGGTTCCGGCGGTAAGCGAGCGGGGTTCATGGTACCAGCGTGCACCTTGGGTCACATATATCCACACAGACAGGTTAAACGTACCTCAGTAGAGCACAAAACACAAACAAAACACGTTGGAAATACACCTTTACATTTGTCATAAATCTATACTATATTATAAAAATAAAAGTATCACTAAAATATCTTTGTTTTCGTACACCAGAAGTTCAGCTGTGTTGTCACAGCCGTGTCCTGCTTAATGGCAGATCGCACAGGGGCTTGGACAGCTCTCGGAGGAGGGAGGTCAGGTTCGTACACCCTTCAACCACCCATTCTGAAGTCACGTCTCCTTCACTCCTGTTTGCTGCGAATATAGAAGTTCAGACAACCCAGCTTTTTAATTTCTATGTCGCAGTACCGCGTGTATGTGGGTGTACGCCTACAGAGAGAGGGAAACAATTACCTTCTTAAAATTCTCTTGCAGGGGGTTCGTATGTCCCAGGTCCCACCAAGAGGTCTCCTTAAGTCATTGCCACTTGTTACATTAATATAATTACACTTACTCTGCCAATCAAGATTTTCTCCCTTTTTATAATGAACAATCTATGCCATAGTTTTCTGGTTGGAAACATTTTTAAAGCTCCCATTTGATTTCCATAAGTACACGTGCACAGATTGTGTATTATTAAACTTCAGAAGAGAACTTCATTGACACAATACAAGTAATTTTAAATAAGTACCTAGGGAAATTACCTATTTCTTTAAATCCTTAATGGGTGCAGCTGCAGCATGGGATCATACCACACAGGTGTAGGGGATTCTGTTAACTGAGAAGAAGCACAGTCCCTTAGGAAGCTCCTGCTGGCAAACTGAGGAGTTTGTAATGCCTTCTGCTGTGAGTGTTATCCATCTGTAATTTAATCAGGGCTCTCCAGTTTAAACATACCTGAACAGAGTCTGAAGTTCCTTGAACAAAGTCAGGTACTTTGCAGACGCTGCTTTCAGCATGGGTAATGGATAAGGTTAAGTACGCACGCAAATGCCTTCCCTGCAGGGGCTGAGTTTATTGAAGCTGCTCATTTCAGATATTCAGGCCAAATACTACAACCAGATCAGTAAGTATCTAAGATAAAAGTATGAATAGCTAGCTAAATAAATAGGAACTATGGGTGGTCGCTGGTTTCTTCCTTGAGTAAAAATTTGGTGTCAGTATTTTCCACCCCTAGTATTTTCCAGTGTTGGAGAATCCAAAACACCTGTTACGGCAGCAGACAAGTAAGGGGCCTTTAATGATAAATTGGTCTAACATTACGGGTGTGGTTGTAGTTTCTGCCCAAATAGTCAGTGACTGTGTGTTGAGTACAGTGTCTGAAGTTCCAGCCAAAGAAGTGAAATGAAAACACAGGTAATATTTGCAAATAAATGCCAGTACCTGTGGAACTAGGAATACAAAATAAAATTATATATTTAATTAGAAGCCAATTATGAAATAAATAACTGTTAGTAGCATTTGTATACACTTAAAAATACGGTTATAATTTTAAAAGTACAATTCTATGAAAAAAATACTGAGATTGTACTGCTACGTTTATGTTAATGCAGAATGCCTTTGTAGTGGCATAAGAGAGAACAAAGCAAAATTACTGTGAATGTTTCAAGGTAATTTTCATAATTATAGTATAGGAACAATTTAAAGTCATGTTTTGAACAGGATATTCATTAAGTGAACATTTGGTTTGACTAACAGTTTGTTTTTTTTTTTTTTTTAATCTCTTACATTTTAACTTTGGAGCAGCTTTTATGCATAATATTGTTTGTATAATCCAAAAATAGATTTAATCTTTGGTTTGAATCACAGCTCATTGTGTAATGAAACATGCATATTTTTAAATTAACACATTAGCTTTAAAAAAAAAAAGATCCCTGCTCTCAATCATTGTAAACCACCATAGCTGATTTGCTCCAACATAACTGACCTGCTCCAATTGATTATCAGGCCCACTGTGCTTATGTGGGGTTGTGGGTAGCTTTTATCCAGCAGACTGCAGAGAGGGAGTAAAACAAGCATGGACATTTATAATCTACTGAATCTGTATCTAGAGGTCTTAGGAACGTATCTGCACATCTAGTTTGTTGTAATAAAACTGTTCTCCTGCTTTTAGGCTTAAGAGGGCTTAAGCATGTGATTGTTCAGGCTGCAAAGGAAGAGGAAAGGCCTCCACTCCTCCACAAGCAGGTAAGCAGTCCCTGGCCAAGCTTCCGAGTGTGCCCCAGCTTGCCTAGCAAAGGATCTGCACCGGAGTTAGGAAGTAAGTGTCATTAGTCAGTGAGTAAACTGTAATCTAACAATGACAACTGAACATGTCTAAGCAAGGCAACGTATTTCAGCTTGAGAGAAAGTAACTGAAAATACCAGTCCTTGGAAGGGTTTATAGGGAATGAAAGAGATAATGAGAAAACCCTTAGGATAACACTCACAGAATATGGGTATTACCAGGTACTATATTATTTTCCTGATTGAATTTAATGCTTATTGCAGAATATGATACCCTACATCTACTATTAAAAATATAAAATATAAATCGCTCCCAAGTGGGATGATGCAAAGCTGATACGAGTACTAGTAAACTGGTATTTATAGCTCTAGCTTGGAGACTTCCTTATATTGCAAGTTTGCCCCTTCATTCTAGTTATTTATTGCTCTTTTTTTTTTTTTTGTGGCTGCATATGCTCTCCTGCTAGTCACAGTGACTAAATTCCTTCCTTTGCAAATGAAAAAGGTCTTTAAAAGGATTGAAATGCACTTATGCTTTGTGCTTTGCCTCTGTCAGACTGGATTTTGCTCACTGGTAGAAAGAAATCATTAAGTCAATTCATTATGGACAAAATTCTCCCAGTTCTTTGTGATGGATCTTATATCCAATATGCTGCTTTCAGAATAGGACTGTGCTTGAGGCCAGTGCAAACCAGAATAAAGGCTAAATTATTTCTGCAGCATTTCTGAATTGGGGGACTATGCGAACACGAGTGTAATCTTCCTAAACTCTGTGGAAATACACGGTGGCCACTCTTAAAAATAATCTGGTTTGGTTATGCAGTAAATGGCATGGTGGTATTAAATACTGTTCTGTGAATTTTCAAGGGTTAATGGCATCAGCCTGTTATTTACAACGCTACTCTCAACATTCCTGATGGGGAAATGTCTTTTTTTTTTTTTCCTTTACATGCAAATTTTGCAGGAATAGATGTGAATATTTTACAACTACTTGCAAGGGATATTAATTAATTGGTGTGCCTTAGTATTTAATTTATGTCCCCTACAAACTTACTCAATTTTTTAGGTGATAAAATGGCCTAAGTTGATAATGGTTAGAAATAGTAGTACAACACATAACCCTATTACTTCCTCCTTCATTTCAGCTGGTGAGACCAAACCTTTTTTGCTTACTCTCAAGCAAGAAATGGCAGATTTAGTGTGTACAGGGTTTTAAATGTTGGCAACAATGTAAAACAAATGACATTCTGGTTCTACACTAATGTATTACTAGCACTACCTTGCCTTTGAACAACTATGTCAGTGTTTCTTCATAAGGTGGATTCAGGGGAGTAATTCTCACAGCCTCTTAGAGTTTGCGGTCACTATGCAGCTGTGCGGCTGCTTCTTGTTTAGCAGGTGGCTTTGCCATAGCAGAATTGCATTTGGTGCACAGATCTCTCATTTCCAGGAGACTTTGTTCAACAGCTTTTGCAAACGCGTCTGATGAGGTTTCTTTACAGTCTTTAAAGCTTGAGATGCAGAATAATATATGCTCTGGTTGGGGATTATAACATGCTCCATAACCATTGGGCACCACAGGCCCATAGCAGCAGAACATCTCCATCGTAGTTGGAACCTGTTTGCAGGGAGATGGTAAAGAGTGATCTCTGATTAATCAGGGTACCTGAAATCGGCTAGTTAGGAATGAGAAAAAAGATAAACAAATGCTGGAAATACGGTGAATCCCCTTTGTAGAATATCACTTGGAAATTAAAAGCAGATCTCAGTATAGAATTTAATTGCTCTGCTTGTTTGCTGCCATTTGAAAACTGGTGTAGTTTTGTATAGACCTTTAAGAGCTATGAGCTTTGTTACTGATAGACGGAATTTTTAAGGCTGCGTATAATACTAATAAGTAAAATTATGATACATAAACCGACTCTAAGGTTTTTTTATTTCTTAAGGTTATGTTAAACTCCTAATGTGAAAACTGTAATCAATTATAGAAAGTAGTATTGTCCATTTCTAATAATCATTTATAACTGGATGCTGTATAAAAACCTATTTTAATGCATCTAAGTGCTATATGTCTATTACACCTCAGTTTAATCATGGCATAATACAGGAGTGAAACACTTTCTCCTGCAGAAAATAAAAGATGTGTTAGAAATTGGAATGTTTCAGACTTTGTGTACATGGGCATTCACAAATGACATTTGGCTTTTTAATGGTGTAGAACAAGCCATTAGTCCTGCTAATAGAGCCATAGAATTGTCAGATAAATTTGCTGTGCAACAGCTGAAGGCCATAAAGCTATTCAGAAGCACTCTTTGTTCATGGATAGTTTCTTGGAGAATTTATATAGTAGTATGTTGGTTACATTCACTCATGTCTGAAAGCCTACAAACATTATGACAAGATCAAATTACTTATTAAGGCTTTATGCTGTAGCATGATATTATAAGTCTCTTTTGTCACGTAGTTCCAATCTGTGCAGTTGGGTTAGTGTTTCAGTAAATGAATTCCTACACAGATTTCTCCTTTCATTAGGACTGCCACTACACGCAATGAAACACTTAATATTTAGGCTGTATGCCATAAAGATGTTTCCTCATTCAGAACAGTAAATGTAGGAGTAAACTCTTAGAGTATCGTAGTATAGCTGCAAATAACTGTGAATCTGTATATGTCTAAAATGTCTGTAAAGCCAAGATGCATGCCTGTACCCGTTGCAGTCTTACACTGAATAGCTGAAGGGTCTCAAAGAGTTCAAACATAGCTACTTTTAAGTGTAAAATTTCCTTGTGGCTCTTAGCCATTCTTTCTCCCAGTGGCAGCCTGTCTGGCTTGTGGCTGTACTGTCACTGGAGTAAAGAATTCCCACTAGAGCTGTCACCTTAGGGGAAGGAGGGGAGTAAAGGGAACGGGAAGATACGTAGTTTGGAAAGTGGGAAACACTGAGCCCTCATGAGGATTTTACTGAGTTTGTGTGCATTTCCAGAATTTCTGGCAAGGGCTTTGGGATGTTGCAAGGGGAGTGATCACTTCAGTCAGTATTTACTGTGCTGATTTTGCAGAATGAACCAAATCTGGATTGAAAATCTGGAGAATTTTGCAGACTTCTTGATAGTTCTTGATGGTACCAGCTTTGATTTTTGTTGGGTTGGTTTTTGTTTGTTTGTTTGCTTGCTTGTTTGCTTTTTGACATCATTCTCATTGTGAACTACAAGGTCTGGCAGAACACAAATGAATTAGTCTTTGCTTAGCAAGACCAGTGAACGTGATAAACTCACCTGGCTGGTTGAGAGGATAAATCGATTGCTTGTCAAATATGTCTCATCTGTAAATATCTCTGGCAGTTCCTTGAAGTGTTCCCGTGCCACCTCTCTGAGCCCTAGCAGATGATTGTCTATTGCCATTCCAGTAATAGCCTGTGTACAACATAAGACACCAGCATTTAACTGAGTATGGAGACATTTGCTTGGCTGTTACTGTCTTGTTTTCTGGTCAGAGTTGATGAACTTGGAGTTATGTAATGCCTGTAATGTTCAGATATTAGTCCAAGTATACACTTTGATGAAAGTAACTAGAAAATTATATGGTGCTCTGAAGGTGTAAAAATTAGGAAGGAGATGGTCTTGAGATGTATTATGTACTGACATTATCTGATGTTTGTGGGTGTTCATCATCTATGAGCTGAATGTCATAGGCTGGGCTTCCAAAGCTGCTGAAGGGAGCATACGGGATACCGGAAACCTCTAAGTGCGTTTTGGAAAAATTCCTGTGTGTCACTTGGATTATATTCAAGATAGGAGGCTCCAAAACACCTCCAAAATGGAAAAAATTAATCTTTCATTGCCTTGATGCCTGCCTCTTGCTCTGGTAGGTTAAGTGCGTGTCATTCCATAGAACTTAGATCCAAAGATCAAGTAGATATCTACAACAGATTTAACAGTGGTCACAGATTAACAGATTTGCTGGTGATCTATCACAGATGTACTAGCATACCCCACCAATTGAGAAGACTGGGGTTAGGGACACAGGTGCCTTCCCAATTTAATTCACTGCCCAGTTATCCCAGTTCTCTCCCGCACTCCCTGTGCTGGCTTCATTGCAGAGCTGGATTATCTCAAGGACAGCCATTACTTGGGCAGACAGGATAGTAAAGAGTTTTGTTTCTTTGGGAAACCCTGAACCAAATTTGTTCCAATCAGGCAGGAATTACCTCAGATTAAAATGTGTTATTAAATCCTTCAATCAGGTTTATTCTAGCTGGTGAAAGCATTGATTATGAGGACTCAGCCGTAGCTCATTCCCGGTAACAGGCTGAAGTCATGTAGGAAGTGCTGAACAAGGGACATTGTACTACACGGAGAGCAGAACTAGTTTCCTTATGGCACAGGCCCCTTGTAACAGGGGAATCAAACTCAGAGAAGGCAGGATTTGAAAAGAAGCACAAGTTTGGTTTTCTCTCAAGGGGAGAATTAAAAAAAAAAAAAAAAGCAAAAGTTTGCCTTTCCTCTAAGCGAATAATCATTTTAACCACTAATAAGTGCCTGAAGCAGGGGGCTGGGAGTGTATAATCTTGTTTGGCTTATTAAGGAGTAGGCACCCTTGGTAAAAGGGGCTATTTGTTCATCAGCCCAGATGGAGCAAGGATGCTTGCAAAAATGTAGCATACATCAGGGCAGCATTTACGTTGTTTTTCCCATAGAGGGAAACTGACTTGATAATCAAAGGAAATATTTTGCTATCACACAAGATTTATAAGGCTGTTAGCAATGACATTTTTGCAACATAGATCAATGTCATGTCTGAAGAGAGGCCGAGACAGGCTAACGAAATAAACTGTGAGTCAACGCATAGGAAAAAACTGTGCTAAATCGAATTTTAGAGCTCCACATTTAAGATAGCAATGCTACTAGTAAGCTCTAACAAGGGGAAATAAAATCATTAAATTGCTTTTTGTTTTATGAAGTAGATTTTTTTTTTATTTTTCTTAGGAGCTATTACATTTCAGTCTGTTACATGGTCTGACTAAATCGTGTGTAAGTCTTGCCCGTAGTTTAAAGGCACAACAGTTACATTCTGCTATTCTAAGAAAGAAAAGGGAGCTTGGTGAGTAGAAATACCTGGAGACATTTTTTAATTTAAAAAGAAATTAATTCCCAATTGCGATTTTAATGTTTTCCCATGCACTATACGAGAGGCTTAATTTTATAACAGTTTCTGGAACTGAAATGACTTGGAGAGGGCATTTTATGGAATTTTTTTTTTTTTTTTGAGAGGTGTTGTAATTCCATTGGTTGTGACTCAGTAGACCTACAGTATGTTGTGTTCATTGTGAAGTTATCCTGAGACGGTTCAGGTGAGACAGTTGCCCTGAAGTAAGACTTGCCTATGCTTTAGAGATAACATGGAATCTCAGCTTCTAAGATGTGGATTCCCAGCACAAGGCTTGAAATACAAAATGGTTTTGCTTCCCTGCTTCATTTGTTTCACAGTCTTAAGAACAAATCCTGCCTGAAAGCAACACTTCACCTCTCCAGTTCTCTGAGTATACCTTTGAAACCACCTCTGGAAGTGAATGATTTCTTGAATATTATGAAAATTTAAACAGTAATCAGCAATGTGGGTTTGTTAGGCAATGGTCTGAGGCAAAATCATGGGTAGCAAAATCACTTAACATAGCTGGTTATTAACTTTTATTAATTTCATGAGTGGTTTGACTAAGTTGTTTCTAGAGTAAGTCTGTGCTTTGTCTTGGCACAGTGGGATGTAAAGCACCACCCAGCCTGAATTGTCCCTATATTAATCAACAGAAAATTAGTTGTATTTGATACTAAAGTGATTTCTTCACTGGAGGGCGTCTTCCTTTTATTAGGCACTGCATTCAGGTTGTTAAAAAGCAAACTTACTATAATCATTCCCTCATTGTTAATGACCTTTATTAGAAATGGCATTTTGGAATACCAGAATACACTTTCCAGAATACCAGACAGAAACCTCTCTCCTCTAGGGAAGAGAAACGTAAGAAAATGCATATATGGTTAATTTTAGGGTGGGGGGGGGAAAGAGTTCCCGATGTGTTACAGCTGCCTTGAGCTTATCTGTAATGTTATAGCTTATGGGTCTAAATATCTGTAAATCTGGGGGGATCTGGATTTTGCAACTGCAGTGTAATTTCTTATGTATGTTACACAGCAGTTAAGTTGGCTGCTTTTAAGCCTTGCTTACTTATCATCCTGGAAAGTCTCTCAGCTCTCCACTTGCCATACCCCATTAGAATACCTGATTGCCAATTTTCTTGGCTATCTTCATAACTAACATTTCATGTTGATCTCTGGGCACACAGATTAAAGGCTTATTTAATTGGGCTACCATTCTCCCTTGCAAACCTTTCAATATTTATTAAAAAACCCCTCTATTAAATTGTGATTGCAAGCATCTTTAAAATTGTTAATTTGTACAACAGCAAGTTTAGTGGAATCCTAATTTATGGCTGGGACTCCTAATTATGACACACATACAAATCATAAATGTTTCACAGATGCATGTTCACCTAAATGTGTTGAGTACAGTGTTATGTTCCATGACAGCTCTAGATAAGAGAGCTAATGCCCAAGAGTGATAGTCTTGCCACTGATGTCTAATGCAGAATTTTGTTATCTTGCTTTCCACAAAGTTTTTTTTAAGGTGAAGTTAGTTGAATGTGACTGTTTGGAGGGTGTTTGCATCAACTGAAATTTTTTTAAGTGTGACATAACAGGTATTTCCCTATTTAGAGACGCTTACATTTTCTGGTGCTCAAACAGTTAATGATTGCATCTTCATACTGTTCTTGAAAAAACTAACTAGTCCTTCTTCAGACAAAACAGAGTATTACTTACCAGAATTGTATAATTAGTCTGAGCTGCAATTGCATCCTTAAGTCTCTGTATTTTCTCAGTATCCTGTTGGGGTAATCAAAATATATCTATTATTGAATCAACTCTCCAAGGAACAGCATCTTCCATCAGTTAACCAGCAGCCAAACAGCAAGCACTCCCGAATGTCCTTTGCTCCTGGCTCAGGTGTAAGTACTCTTTATAAATGAAAAGCCATAGAGATTTAATGTCCTGATCAGCAGCAGTGCCTGGTTGTGCAAAGCTTGAACAGGTTTATTGGTGGTGGCTTGTTCGAAGTAAAGGAAAGACTTGCAGTTCCTTTCATGGATTCCTTCCATGGGTTTTGGGGGTGTAGATTACGTAGGAGTAGGGAGGTGATTGTTGCCCTGTAATCAGCACTTGTGAGACCGCACCTTGAGTACTGTGTCCAGTTTGGGGCACCACAGAATAAGAAGGACATTGAGGTGCTGGAGCGGGTGCAGAGAAGGGCAACAAAGCTGGTGAGGGGTCTGGAGAATATGTCATATCAGGAGTGCCTGAGAGAACTGGAGTTGTTTAGTTTGGAGAAGAGGTGGCTGAGAGGAGACCTCATTGCTCTCTACAACTACCTAAAAGGTGGTTGTAGTGAGGCTGGTGCTGGTCTCTTCTCACAAGTAACTAATGACAGGACAAGAGATAATGGCCTCAAGTTGCACCAGGGGAGGTTTAGATTGGATATTAGGAAGAAGTTCTTCACTGAAAGAGCGGTTAGGCATTGGAATAGGCTGCCCAGGGAAGTGATGGAGTCACAGATATGGCTCTTCAAGGCATGGTCTAGGGGTTAGGGAGATGTTGGATGAAGGTTGGACTTGATCCTAGAGGTCTTTTCCAACCTGAATGAATCTGTGATTATCACTAATTGGACTGCTCTGTTTAAAGTAGAGAAAATAATTGCCTAGTGTAATTCAGTGTTTTCAAAACAGCTAGGCAGTATATCTTCTCCTAAATGGTTTATGTAGACAATGACAGTGATATTAATGAAAGCCATTACTGATATTTTACTAGCCAGTCAAAAAATTACTCCCTTGTGTCAAAGGGCATCTAGAATTTTCCAAGGCTGCTCTACCCTCCACAGATGCCTCACATTTCAGATAACAAGCTAGTAAATTTTGACTCCTGTCAAATGCCAACCTTTTATATTAAGGGAAGAATCCTAAGAAGCGCTGCCCTGCTGTACATCAAGCCGTGCCACTGCAACTTTGGGACACTCTGAAACAGCCAGAAATGACTGAGTCTCCAGACAAACAGGGAACCTTCAGCTCCTATGGACGATGAATGATCTTTTGAACAAAGAATTCATTTTAGAAGCAATTCAAGGCTACCATCAGGGACCTTCAAAGTACAGCATCTGATGTTTTTTCATAGGGCTAGGGCTAGGCCTTAGTTCCCTTATATAGATTAAATTACAAAATGCAGTCTTTAAATCTGATTAATTTACAGCTATTCAAGCAATCTCTGCAGTGTCAGT
>VZZY01007278.1:334639-359956 GCA_013400335.1 Eurystomus gularis | reverse complement strand
TTTTTTTTTTTTTTTCTTCAGCAAGTGTCAAATACATGAGATATTTCTCCTGCTAGAGAATCAATCCGACTCAATCAGTCTTTGGTGACCGTTCAAGCTCTCGTCTGAAGATCATTTTTATTAGCATCTGAAAGAAAATTGGGTTTAATTTCGTTTGGATTAATGACCATTAACAGTATTTTGGGGAGTTCAAGGCTACTTAAACTGATGCATCTCTTTGTTCAAAAAATAGAATTAACCTTTTCACATCCAGAGGAGATCTATAGGTCTAAAGAAATCACCTTGGAATAGGGTTAAGTGAATTTTGTTTTTAATGATTCTGTGATAATCATATATACAGTTTTGAAGTGAAATATAAGATGTTCAAATAAAAACAAAGATTTTTAAAGGTTCGTGGGAAAGAACAATTGCAGATCACTTTAAATGCCCTTTGCATCTCCCAGTGGACAAGAAGCCAGGGAATCTATCAGTGGATTGGTGCGCATTATGACTGCAGGCTTTTCAGGGGGAATGAAACCATTATTTTCACTATTTGGTACTTCCAAATCATGCAATATAAAGATCTGGGGGCTCAGACCGAGCTCATTCTAGACATGCATGGAATTCTTCTACTTGCTTGTGTGAAGCAGTACAGTTTAGGATGCTGTGAAAGGTGGGCACAGTCTCTGATTTGGGTGGTAGAACAGTGAGAAATGCTAAAGCTTTGGGAGAGCTGCAGAAGTCAGTAAGTGTTGGAATAAGGCAGGTAGGGAGAGATTATTGGAGGGAACCAGAAGGATCTGGCAAAACAATGTGCTGGAAGCGGTGGCTCCTCCTAATAGTGCAGTCAGCCTGCAGCAGTGTGGGGGGGGCTGGGGGTATGCTAAGTACCCAAGAGTGGAGGGGAAGGTATGCATAGATGACAGCAACTTCTAATTAAATGTGATTAAGAACCATGTTGTGAGACAGGACACTGATAGCAAATAACAACAGCCTCTTCCTGTCTACTGTATGGTAGTCACTATTATGTGTAACAGTGTAGTCACAATCTGCCTTGAATTACCCTCTCAATGTAGGGAATTACTTCAGGTTTCCTTTGAATTATCATTTAAACATGGAACTTACTTGAATCCCGTTCATCAGGAGCTGAGTTCTGGGCATGGTAACCTTAAGGACATTGAAGAAGCAGTGGATGAACAGAGCACTTCTCTGGGCAACTTTTGCTCATCCTCTGGGACATTAGAGCCTGGTTTACAATATTTCATTAATCTACAGCCCAGCAATAATTCAAGCAATGCTATGCTAGATTCTAAAGAACAGCCATGTGGGCTGTTGCCACTGGAGTGGGCTTACTGTGCAAAATAATCTATATTGTAGCAGGCTTTTGCATCTAAACAGCCACCTGGAAATTCCCTGTACAGCAGTGAAGTGCAGTGGGTGGAAGCAGCACATAGAGAGACATTGAGGGAGGCTCTCCAGGGACGGCGGGCGGGACAGTGCACAAAGCTGTTTGTGCAGCTATAATCTCAGCTCTCTCAGCTGTACCTCTTTGCATCCCCATCTCCTATGTACAGTACTCATGCTTCTGGCAAACAGATGGTAGTGTCTCAAAGCAAGGCAATTTAATTTTTGTTTTTACAGGATGATGTCAGGATAGTTTGGAGAGTTGTTTTAGAGGCTGGATGAAGTTTTTTCATCATAAAGGTTCAGTCCCCTTGAGGATCCTATAAAACTAACTCTATTTGGTAGAAACATACCTTTAAAACTAAAAAGATCAGCCAGAACATATCCACCTTATCCAGAAATCAAAGCATGTAAATTATATCACTTCATACGTTGCAATCTGCAGCAGAGCTATCTACTGCAGAGGACCTGCCAGGCAATTTCCCTGGTGTGGCAATATAACGATCCTGAACTTTGCATCTTCAGCCTAGATCTCTTCAGGGAGAAGAATTTGGATCTGATCATTCAGAAGGCAGTCTAAGATGAGATATTTTGTTTCTTACAATGCCATGTTTAGGCACCTCTGAATCTTTGGGATGCTTAAATAAGGTAATATTTATATTTAGCTTAGGGGCTGGCTTGCACAAAAAGCAAAATCCTGTAAGGCTTGCTATCCTGCCCTAAGCCTTTACATTCTCAGTTAACAGTTTAAAAGTGGGAGATCACAAAGGCATTATTTGCTTAGTGTTTTGCTAAAGAAGGCAGAGGGAACCAGACCAACATACCGATAGGGCTGTCTTGTCATCAGTCATTGCTTTTGCAAAAGCAAATGCTTCTGAGGTAGCAGACCTAATATTGTCGACTCTGCCTTCATCAAATCGGCGTATGGAAGCACTTTCATAGGTAGGGACAAGTCTCTTGTGGCATCTGAGAAAATGGAGTAAGAAAAACAAAGAATAATTATTTTCAAAGAGTCATAAAGACTAAAAGAAATATAGGCTTGGTATGTTTTATTGTTACAGCTATTATTTTAGTTTTTTGCATAGTATTCATCTTAATGCTGATAGAATTCTGTAAGAAACTTAAAAAAGATGGATGCTCACTCCTTTCTAATATGAGGAGCTGTATACATTTTAGTTATGCATTGCCAGTAAAAAATGACTTGCTGTGTAAAAAGAAGTCTAGTAAAACTAAAATTTACTGAAAGATCTCAAGGAATGTTTTATTTGTGCTGCATCATAAAATAATTGTGTAATTAATCATTTACGTATTGGCTTGAAATTATGTTTTATTTAAAACAAGAAAAAATGCACTCTGTGTGAATGAAAAATAGAAAACTAAAAGGGGGAGAGGGAGCTATTTGAGACTGAGCTGGAATGAAAATCGACATAGCAAACAGAACAGTGCATGAAGAATATTGTTTCATTTGGACCCAGGTATATAGCTACTATTCCTCACTTCAGGAGACGTACTGTCCCTTCCAGTTGAAGCAGGGGTCTCAGAACATAACTGTCCCCTAAGGGTTTTGTTGCATATGTAGGATTTATATCATGGCTGAGATCCAGGTGAAAGTCTTGGACCAGGTCATTGTTGGAGTTTGGTTAATGGAATATGCAAAATAGATGTTTGACAGATGTTAATGGAGTAAGCATGTCTTAGGCAACCTGGTTTTGACTAGGTAAAGACCATTTCAGGGATTAATTTGACATCATAAAGAATTATTTGTGTAATAGGCTGTTCTGCAGGAAACCATGCAACTGATCTCTAGCCTGGAGCATCAGCTGTTCTGGCGATGTAGAAAGGAGCTTGTAACTTTGATAATACCATGGAAATTAGAGAATATTATCAAATCTGGGGATGCCTGTGAAGAAGGAAGCAGCAGTAGTTACTATTCTGTGTAGGAACTCTGATCTGATCTGCTGCTGTAGTGTTCTTCTCTGTGAATGCTTTTCACCCTGTGGTGCAATGGATGAATCTGTGGTGAGCTATGGGGTTACTGCCACTGTTCATTCCCAAGCCACCCGCAGTGGCAAAAGAGTGTTTCTGCCTAGAACTTGAACTCCTTAGCTGCTTCTGCTGCTGTGGGTGGCAGGGTTGTCTGCCACATCCCCTTACCAACTCTTCTCTATGCAAAGTGTGGGGACAGCTGTGGGGAGGGTACTGGCTGGGACTGGTACGTGTGGGACACAGGGATAGGAACGTAGAGCAAGTGGAGGGAAAGAGAGCAAAGGAAAGGAGCATTCTGTCTCAGGACTGAGTGGCAATTTCTACCTTGTCTGACCTACAGCCATGAGGCAAGATCACTCATTTCTATGGGGGAGGCATTTGTTTAGGTGCTGAGGAAAAAATGGACCCTCTGTATAAAAAAACCAAATTGTGCTACCTTGTTCCTATGATTTGAATTAATCTTACCTGTAAAATGCCAGCTGAAGTGCTACTTGAATGTAGGCATCTGGGCTAATTTTTTGTTTCTTAATAAATTCCTTTCCATAGTTCTCAAACTTGTAGGCAATAAAGTCCAGATTTTTTACTATCCTGGAAAACAAGCATAGGCAGTTACTGCAGGGGAAGATGCAAGAAACTCACATTCCATTTCTGTTTGCAAATAAAACCCAAAGATCATTTCCTGCCTGTACCCACTCAGAGGTGAGTGCAGACAGTCCTGGACTCCAGTAACTTGTTCCTAGTCAGTAACTTATTCATAGAAGCTCTAGACTTGTTATCTGCAGACTTAAAAAGAGCTGTGGCACTCAGGTCATTCTGTTCTTTTAAGTAAGCCACCTTTTTCAAAAAAAAAAACAACAAAGCAACCAACCTAACAACCCTAGTGTTTCCACTCCTGAAGCCTAAGCCAGGGCCTCCTTTGTGCTCAACAAATTCCTGTGAGATTTACTAGTGTGAGAAATGGGTGGATTTAAAACCTGAGGAAGGCTGTAACCTCCTTGCAAGTTTCAATTTAGATGTCTACTAGCTTTATTTAAAAGAAACAAAGAATTACTCTGCATCCTACATGTTTTCATACTCTCATGTACACTTCCAGCACTTTGAGGTCTCATCTAATGCAATCACACTGAACATACTTACAGCTGATCATGTAGCCAATGTGTTAATTCTCTACAGAGAGATCACAGGCCTGACTGTTGAGATAGAATCATTTGAAACAATGGAATAAAAAAATGTCTCATTGCCATCCCCACCCCCAAAGATCATGCAAATTTTTTACAGTCTGGAAACACAGTCAGAAGAACTAACCTTTGTAGGAGCAATGTGAATGTAAACAAATTACGTTCCTGAATTCAAATTGCTTATTCAAACCAGCTGTATTCTACTGTCCCATATATGTATCCCCATTGCCCTGGCTTTGGCTTTAGTCAGGTCAAACCCATAAAGTGCATCCACAAAAGCAGAGGACCCACACTGTTTTCATCCCGTGCAAACAGGACTCAACTGTTATTCCAGTGGTCTTTAGATTTCCTGTTATTTACATGGAAGGAAAACAATGGTAATGCAATTCCTGAATACACTGAAGTAGCTCCAGCCCGTAAGAGTTCCATCCTGCAAAGAAATGATAGGTATGTCCAACTTGGGAAGATGAGAAGGATCAGCAGGGCAGGGAGAGCCCTCTCGGAAGAAACCCATGCCTGCACACAATGTGTTGGGTGGTTCCTAGCTTGCAGTCATTGCAGAGAAAAATGATGCATCTGTTCTACCTTTGGAGCTTTTCTGCTGAAGATGCCAAATGTGTCTGAATTTCAGGGGAACATTTCCATCTTAGCCTCCGTGGAGCAGGAAGCTCACTCACTGAATCGGCTCGGACTAATTTCTTGGAGCTTTCTTTCCTGTTAGTATGTGAGAGAAAAGTAATTAAAGTCATCGAAATAGTTTATTTGCTAAATACTGCTTTTTTAGCAGCTGAAGTACTGGTTTCCAACAGTTGCATGGGTCTTGATATCCCTGTGCACCCAGAGGAATTTGCTGCTGGCAGAGGTTTCCCAGGGTCCAGAGTGGGTACAATAGCTATACTGAAAGGGGACTCACATGTGCTTGAGCAAGTGTTCAGTGCACTGCACCAGTACGATGCCATCAAATGGGGAATGTTCACACACGGTACCACATACTCCATCTCTTCCTACCACGAACTAAGCAAGAAAAAGAAGTGCAAGATATATATTGAATAGTCAGGTTCTGGGTAAATTACCCATGATGGCAACCTAAAAAAGTATTTTGTTCTTCTGGGGGTTTCTTATTGCTCACAACAGGAACTTTCTTGACTTACAGATCAGTGGGTGACACAGATTTATTGTGGGAGACTTTCTTATCCTGTGCATGGTGTTGCATTGGATCCCTTTCATGCTGTTATTTTGGACTGAGTCCTCTGAGAATGCAAATTTTAGCATTTCCAATTGGAATCCAGAAATTTGATTTAGCACCTGCTTGATGGTAAGGAAAACCAGTCACTGGAAAAACAGGCCAGGGTTCTCCTTCCACATTTGGGGGCAATCCAGCTTCTGTATCTGGGGAGTCCCTTAGGAACACATTTTATTACAAATATCATATCAAATGAGCAAGCTCATCCTTAGCTGATAGCTTTCTCATGGCTTGTTTTACTGTCCTGCTTGCTCTTTATCTTTCTTTGTTGTGTTTTCTTAATTTCCCTCTTACCTGTCTTCATTCCTGATTTCATTGCATACACTGGTGACACTTAACCCACTGCATTGTAGGTCTGTAATACCTCCATGCAGTTGGTTACTTCTGCATTTCAAACAAAAGCAGATATCTAGGATCAAACTGCAACTTGTCTCACATGTTTGCTGTACTTTTTCTGGACTTTTCCCTTCACTTCCTTTGAAGTATCTTTGTCTGGACTTCTCCCACTCAGCTCACTCTGCACACCTGTATCACACATACGCATCCTGCCTTCCAGGTTCCCATGAGGTTTTTCACAGTGTGTGATGCAAAAAGTTTACCTGGATATTTTCTGGCACCTTACTGCAAAGTTGAAGAGGAGTATGGAGAGGAAGAACAAGTTCTGCTGTGAAAATGGCTTCCTACATCATCTACATTTGCATGAAAGAAAATGGGATCTTTTTTTCCGTAAGAATTTGTCTTTGTCTTTGAACTACTTCTGGCCTGAATACATCTGGACAGATGAAGCTCTTTTTATATGCTGTGCAAATTGATTTGCTTTCTGCTGCCTTCTTATAGTAAACAACAAAAAAAAATCTTGTTTATTCTCATCTGCTTGAAATACTTCAACTAGTGGCCCTGAAAATAATAGAAGATTCTAACTAAAGACGAATTGTTTGTTCTTTAAAAACACAGCACTGGAGTATTCTAATAACATCATTTGCAGTGGCATAAATCAGGAATGACTACTGAAATGTATTTGCACTGGGGTAAGTCAGTGCAAGTGAAATTAGTTTAGCGGTTTCTCTTTTCATGTTGCCATTCTTGGATATGGCAAGAGCAACAAGCATCGCACAAGCAATATATCAGTCATTTTTTTTTCAATTTTTCATGAAGTGTCAACATTTGACAGTTGGAGATTAATACATTGCTTCACCCTGGGTCTATTGCAAAATGTAAAAATAATAGTGTGACACTTTCCGATATGACAATCAAAATCTGTTTGGGAAGAAGCCTGGAGAAATCAATACTTCCAGGAAAGTCTTGACAAGGATGTCATTAAATCAGTAAACAGTCTGTTAAGTGAGAAGTTAGTACCAACTTAAACACATGCTAAATTAGCAGTAGTATTTCTAGGACATCAGGAAAATGTGTGAGAAAACAGAGAAAGCTATTGTGCTTTTCTGTTTTTGTTCTGGGATGCTAGTCCAGCATTTCTGTTTCATTTGAGTGAGTGTAATTCAACGTGGTTTTAATTTGGTTTTTTAATCAGAGGTTTACCTACCTGTATGTCTGTGTATCTGTCTATCTCCTCAAGTGCAAAGGGCAACTTTGGGGAAGGTGAAAGTCTACCTGTGTTGGAGAAGGCCCCTCCACTGCCAGCAAGGCAGTAGGTCTGATTCCCCTGCCCTGCAAGGAACAGTGCTGCTCACACCAACCCTGCCTTGGCAGATACTGACGCCACCTTCCCCTCTTTCTCCCACTGGATTCTAAGTGGTCCCTATCACAAGGGAAACTGGAGACCCTTGCCACGTGCAAGTAATATCATAGTACTGTAAGGTTTTTACCTGCATAGGTTTGTCATACCAACGATTAGCCCCATTTTTATGGTAGCCTCCTCCATGTAGCAGTTGCAACGCCATGTTTGTATCATTGAGTTCCACCCCACTTGGGCTGTCCAGGCACACCAGGCATATGCACCGTTCAATCATGTCGAGAGAGTCGCGGTTCGTAGAGTCTGGGGATAAGAGTGAAATGTTCACATCCTCTTACCTGTAGCGCAGGAGAACCTTGCTGCCTTAGAGAGCACTGAAGATCTGACCTTGACTCTGCAATGAGCCGGTGTCTGCAGAGCTCTCTCAACAGTAGAATGTCTCAGTGCAAGGAAATGCTACACCAAGGCATTCATTCATGTGTTAACTTTTGCAATATCTCTGTGCATCTTTCATATGATTCAATAAAACCTGCTTTATTTTTCTGCCTTTCATTTCCTCAAATAATTACATTACAAAATAGATCTATTTTACTCTTAAAGCCAGTAATGCTTACTTATTTTATATATAACAGTTTCAGAGAGGACAGATGGAAAATAAGTATTTTCAGAGCTCACACTATTCCTGCAGTGCTGCAGTATTCTGCACTGGAATAGCAGGGCCTATGCTGGTTTTGTGCTGTTCTTCCATTAAAACCCTTTTCTGGACCAGGAACAGCAGGGGCCATGTTGTTTTTGTGTTCTTGTACTAAAACCCCCTTCCCTCCCTTGTCCCTGGTTGTTTCTTGTACTTTAGGGAAATCAGCCCTGGACCAGATATATTGCCTACATCATGAGGAAGCATCCATGGATGAGGTTGTGAAGTTTAGTTTTTGAACGTGGTACTGCCAAAACCATGGGTTACCCTGTTCCTCTTCCCTCCTATCACTAGTGCATTGCTGAATAAAATGTGCTTTTTTTGGCTCTCTCTGCTTCTTCTCCCTATTCTGTCACTCTTGCTTCTACAGGTGGACTACATGGGCTATTTTTACATTGTCCTCAGCACTTTCTTCCTTATTTATGGTGTATTTATGTAGTGTGTTTTCCCCAGCTTCTTTAACTCAAAAATATTATGAAGGTAAAGGTTTACTTGCTTCTGAGAGCCAGTTTGAGGCATAGGAGATATTTAATTGTGAGCACTTAATACAGCTCTTAACTGAAAGGATAAAAGTGTGAAACCTATAACTAGAACTCGTTTTACTTTTGAGTAAAAACATCATTAATTGCTGTTAAATGACTGGTAACAAAATCAAAAGAAAAAAGGGCTTTCAAGCATCTACTTAAATTTCCTTCAATTCTGTGCTAAGTTCAATAAATCTGTGCTCAATTTGGGAGACTATTTTAGCTGAAAGAATGGAAATAATATTTAAAATAAAACAATTCTGATTTGCATTTGAAATATGAAGCCATTTCAAAATGTGCATGTTTTTAATGTCTGCAAATACAAAAACTAGCTTGATCCACTGAAAGAACAGCATTTTTCAAGGCAAGAGAAAAGCTACCTTCCCAAAATGAGTAACAGGTTAGTGAGGAGCTAGAAAAAAAACTCAACAGATGCTTGTTATCATCCAGATTCATCCTCCAGATGCTGTGTAGTAAAAAAGAGCACAAATATGCAAGAAATGAAAAAGGTGTCAAGAGAAGTAGAGGCAAGTGATAGCAGTGGCTGAGAAGGAAGAGGGGAAGCTGTGGCATCTTGCAGGTTATGGTAAGGTACTGTCTATTGCTGTCTGGTGGCTCCCGTGAGAAGCGCTGGCAACTATGGGCCTGAATGACAGGAATGGCCAGCCTGGCTTCTTGCAGGCTGTGTGGGGACCTGGTGGAGTGCGTAGTATGTTGTCACCCCTTGCCCACAGAAGCAGAGTCCTAGGGAAGGCACGTGGTGTTCCTGCGAGCTCCTACAAAGACTTGAGCCGGGAGATTGTAACTGATGAGGCATGCAGATAGGTTGAGCTTTCTGCCAGTAATCTGTGCTGCCTTACAATATGTGAAACACTGATGTCTCTGTGAACTGTCTTCAAAAGCATTCAGAAGCGTTATAAGGGAGAAGACGTGTCCCTGTCCTCTTGGCTGTAAAGCTCTTCTAGTATCTGACACTTGCAGGGCTGACTGTAATTGTGGTCCGGGTACATCAATGCAAAGGCAGAAAAGATCCTTGTGAGTGGAAGTTGCCCTGTGTACATCAGCTGCTGGTATTTATGGACAGGCATCTTCAAGGAAAAACTGTTTGGATAGGGATTTACAAACTGCTCACAGCTTGCTCAGCGTTCTGCTTTATGTTGTCTGATAGGTTTATATATATTTCATTGTGGCTGCTGCCCACATGTCTTTCACAGATATAAAGCCCTTATTTTGACATATGGCTGCAGGGTATCTTGAGTCTAGGTATTAGAGTGAATAAAATTAAGCTCTGCTAGAATCAGAAAAGTAGGGGAAAGATGCCCTTACAGAAATAAACAGATATATCTAGAGAGCTTATCAAACACTGAGAAGATTATCATGTGAAGCAGGCAATGAACTATGCAAGAACTCATGAACCGTGACTTGAGAGGGAAAATAGTCTTTCCAGAAAGAGCTGAAACAGAGCAGAAATGTGACAAGCCTAAAGCCCTGCAAGACGTTTCTTGTCCTTCTTCCTTTCTAATACACACAATTGCATTGAATTGACCAGTCAACTTTTGGTTAGTCAGGGGTTTGGGGTTTTGTTTTTAAAAGGAAAATATGAAAAGACAGTTCTGAATCAAATTCAGACATAGTGTGCATGGGACAGCAGCCCCTATAGCAGTAAGAATTCCTTTTATGTCCTTAGGAGAGTTAGTTCCGCAGCCTGAATGCAGTTAAAATACTGAATGTGTTTTTATAAATCAGTGATGGCTGGGTTTATTACAATTTCTTTGACATTTTCTCAACTAGAAGACCTATCGTCTACTTGTAGGTCTACACAGGCCCATGTATGTATCTAATTTATAATCCCTGCGAAGTGCTGTATAGGTCTTCTCTGTCCCGAAGCATCCCTTCTTTCCCTGCCCAGTACGGAACTGTTGTGGACTGACCCATTCCACCTCACACTGCTTCACTAGAGGCTTTTCTCTTCCTCTGTTAATTATTGTTGCATGAACATTTCATCACAGATAGAAAGAAAAAAAGGGCTGTTAATCATGTATCCATGTGTAACAGCAATGCATTATACTATGCAGAGGAGCTGTGCTAATACAAGTGGTCTAGGATGGGATTCGTGCTTAGATGAGAGAAGGCTCACACAGCAGTGCTGTGTTATTTGCTACTGCAGAATCTGTTTTTTCAGCTGCATAACTGAGTTGGTTTGCTTCTTCATTAAAATGAATATTTTAGCAAATGCCAGGCAATCCAAAAACACTATAGAGATGGTTCTGCTAGTTTTTGATTTGTCTTTTTTTTCTTTAGGATGACATACAAAGATAATTTTTCTGCACGTTGCAAGGTATTTGTTGTTTTACTTAAAAGTGTGGCATGAGAATAAATATTTGGGTGTTTATCTCAGTTTTCATTAAAGTAAGGAATCTTTTTTCTCCTGCTTTAAAAAGAAAAGATAGGGACGAGAGGGGAAAAGATCAGACTGGTACCATGTGATAATGCTGTGATAACGGCTAGGACTCTCTGCATGTGTATGTATCTATCTATGTAAAGTTACTATAGACACAGATAAACTTGAAAAGACAAGATCTTCCTTGGGATAGTAAACACACTTTGAGAAGACTATTGGCAACTCTTGTATATTTCTGGGCATTGGTAAAACAGCAGTATTTTCTGTAGCATTGCTGTGGAAGGAGTGAGCACACAACTGTGTGGTTCTTAGTTGCCAGCTGGGGTTAAACCACAACATAGGCATAAAGAGCTACATTTACATTTTTTTTCCAGAGGGAAAAGTGAATACCTAAGTCATCTAAAATGGCAAAAAGAGGGTGGCTACATCACTTAGCTTCAGGGTAAAATATATGTGTGAAATGATAGGGGTGATTAATCCCACCCTTTACTTTCGTGTTTCAAATTCAGGCATTTGAGTACAGCATCCAAGACAGTTAAATGCTGCCTGTTGTTAGAAGAGAGAGAGAACTATCCCCAAATAATAACTGGTGTGACCTTTCCTAGATACTTAAGATTTGGATTGATCAGCCTTGGTACTTTCTAGTTTTCTCCATTGACTAGAGAGAGTACACAGACAGGTTTAATAAGTGTTTAACTTGTACATGCCCTTGTTAGATGTCTAATAGTCTAAAATGTCTAATAGTTGCCAAAAGCTAAGAGGATATATCATTCTTATTGGTACAAACAGATGTGAAGAAAGAGACAAATCACAAAATCTGATGTAATGTAATTTATGTGATGAAAAACAGAGAATGAAGAGAGAGCTATTTACATGGTGTAACACTTACAGCCAAAGCATCAAACCAGATCTGCTGCTTCCCTGGTAACACACATCTGAAGACTGACAGGTATTGAGCTTTCTCCTGCTAGAAGAATTCAGCAGTGAGGTTGCACCTTTAGTCCTATATTTGCTGTAATGTTCACTCCCAGAAAAGAAAGGCAATGGTAGTGAGGAGGAAGATGACGAAGATGATGAAGAGAAAGCTGGGATTGCTTCTGCTAACCTTTCATAAGGATCGTCCTGGCCTCTGCCCACTCTGTTCTTCCATCTGTTGTCAGCAGGCCAATTGGAGGCAACATTTCCTCTTCATTCTCTGCCATTTTGGCTATCTTTCGTAACTGAGTGAAAAGATCTCCCTCACTGAGACGACGGAAATTAATGACAACATCCAAAACAAAAAACTGCAAAAAAATGACAGAAGTCAGAAGAACAGTCACAGGGGGGTTGGACCCTTACTGGTCCAACATTTCGCTTTTGCCTGGGTAGGTGGTGAGGTGGTCAAGTCCTGTCTGGAGAGCCAGGCCTGCAGGCAGTGGAGCAGAAAAACACTGGGGACTGGCCCAGTGCTCACCCCTCCTGTGTTTTTACACCAGTGTAATGCCAGTTGCTATAGGGGAACTTACAGTGTGTGTTTGGCTCAAAACATGCGTTATTTGAATAAGCTTAAAAACACCTGAAGAGATAAAATCAGGAAGTATATAAATAATTTCAATGGTATTATTTGTTTTGAAAAAAAACCATAGAGAATCTAGAGCACTTCCTATTGAGGTAAAGAACAGAACTTCCTGGAAAAGAGACAACTGGGATCTACCCCTTCATTCCAAGGGGGCCCACAGGCACGGCTCCAGTACTACAAATAGTCAAGCAGGGCTATAAGGTACTCTGTCCAGCCAATATACTCTGCTGCTCAATGGCATTTATTGGTTGGGGCAGAGTCACTCTAATGCTTCAGTACTCCTGCCTGTACCTGTGCTAATTTCTTCAGGTAGAGCTTAAGCCCCCATACATGGGATGGTGGTATATATGCCATGCCTTGTGTGCCAATACTTGACTGTTAAGAGAATAGCATTTCCAGCAAATGCACTCTAATAAGATTTTCTTTTTTTCTTGTGGTTTCATCTCTGTTTAATAAACATTTTTGTTCGAATGAAAAAGCAAATGAATTCTGCCAGATTCCTCCTTTCTGCATCACTGTACTTGGAACATTATGTGGGCTAAGGACAGAAGTGCTGCAGAAGCATCTTTAGGAAATATTGACAGCAAACGCTTGGTAAGAAGTGAGCTCATATGTTGCACGCGAATTGTGTTTCTGAACACGGATTAGATTAGGCTGCTCTTGAGTGAATTTAAGCAAACTAAGAAATACAGAAAGGCATAAAAAAAGAACTCTCATTTACCTGATTGTTACAAGCGACAATGATGTGCTCTGGTTCTGGCATTACACTGCTTTTCTGGGCCACAAGAGTATCTTTGGTATGTCCTGGAAGACGATAGGAAGAAAAGAGTCCATAGTATTGCTTCATACAGAGAGGATGACCAGACAGCTGTCCACGAGCAAAATCAACAGGTAAAGCATGGCTGGAGAGAGAAGGAGAAAAACAAAGCCAGAGGAAAAGAGGGGAGAGCCAGGAGAGAGACAGAAAGGAAAAGAAATCTAATCTGTCCTTTGTTCTGTTACAATTAGATCAGGTATAACACAAATTGAATAATAAAATGAGATTACAGTATAAGGGAAATAGATGAATTCCCATACCAAAGTTAAATACATCATTCCTGGCAGCTTCATGCATATTCATTAAGCAATTGCATTATCATCTAGTGGAAATGGAAAGAATAGCAGGTCACAAGCAGCTTTGCAATATGCACGGGGAGCCTGCCTAGATGGGACCTCGGAAACTTGCCAGGACCGAAGTCAGCAGAACAGCTGGAAAAGACATAGTACCTTGAAAAAAAGTACTGATGAAATTCACTGCAATCCTGTACTGTGCACAGTGGTTAGAAAGGAAGTTGTTGTCAGGTGGGGGTCAGGCTCTTCTCCCAGGCAACTAGTGACAGAGGAGAGAGCATGGCCTGAAGCTGTGCCAGGGAAGGTTTAGGGTGGATATGAGGAAGCACTTCCTCATGGAAGGGTGATTAGACAGTGGAATGGACTGCCCAGGGAGGTGGTGGAGTTGCCATCCCTGGAGGTGTTTAAGGAAAGATTGGATGTGGCACTCAGTGACATGGTCTAGCTGATGTTGTGGTGTTGGGTCATCAGCTGGACTCAATGATCTTGGAGGTCTATTCCAGCCTCAATAATTCTGTGATTCTGAGTGTGTGAGAGGGCCTTGACTGAGTAACACAAAGGCCTGGAGCAATACAGAGGAAAATTCTGTTTGCCACAGGGCCTCGCTCATGTGCTAATCCTTAGACCTATGGGGCAATAAGTGCTGAAAACCTATTCTCTTTTTATTGAAAGGCGCGTGAAAACACCTCCTCCTAAAAGGCTTCCTTAGTGGCCAGAAAAAGAAAACAAATAGAGGAGTTATCACAATTATTATTATGGATTGTAAAATATCCCACTGACACTGCAGCAGGAAATAATGGTGCTGTTGCTTCGAAGAGGCTGCAGAGACTGCTGGGGGAAGATCTTGTGGTGCAGAGGTTTTCTCTCTGCAAAAGAAGACTAAACTTCCAGCGTGTCAGAGAAGGGCAGGGGCAAAGAGCACACAGTTACAGCTGATAAGGGGTAACATTTGATGCCAGTTTATCTTGTTTAACTGTCTCTTTAGAACTGCTGCAGTTCTAAACCAGGAATATTCACTTTAGTTCCTTTGCTCTCAAACTCTGCATCACCTATTTCCTTGTACAGATACTTTTTCTTGTTGTTCTTTATCAGCAAAACAGGGTTATTAGTGTTTTCCTCCCACATTTTGCATAATGCAGAAATCCACCTATATTTAACGAAGTTTTCAATTCTCTAAGATGCTCTTTAAAATAGTGGAATAGCATGGTAGATTTAGATATGACAATCTGTAATTGTAGCAGTTAAGAAAGGGGTTATTAATTCTGACTGATGGCACCAGAAAGTCTTGCACTGATTCAGGAGATGTCTGTGTAACATTTTATAACTCTCTTCTATAAGCAAGTTAGGCTTTGTTTGAAATATTTAGACCTGGCAACTGCATGGAATATCCGCACAGTTAAAACTAAACACCTGGCTTTGTGCTTGAATATTGTGCATCTGCATGTGGGATGATCCAAGAGAAGCTAGCAGAAGTCCTTAACAGCAACAAGGAACTGAAAATGTTAGTTATGGTGTCCTCACAATTATATAAGAGAGGTGATAAGAAAACAGTAGTAACAATACGAAGACACAATACCGAGGATTTAAATGATTATTGATTTAAGGCAAGCAAATCTAATCACAAGAGTCTTTGGATCTAGAGTAGTGAGGTTGAAATAATAACTGAAATCGTCCTTTGTTTGAGCAGTGTGATTTCTTTATCTCATCTCAGATGCTGTCATATAAAGATGCATTGAACTACATTAGTATGCGACAGTACATCACAGCATGCCAGTGCTGGTGTATGCAGTTGCATGGTGTATTTTGGACAAAAGCACGTGTTCTTAAATAAGTACCTCCTCTATACTTTCTGAGTAGCTGTCAGACATTTGAAGTGAAAAATCAAACAGCATCTTCCTCTTTTATATGAGTCATAGATGGTGGGGACTTTCTTGTTTGAATATGGACTTTGCCTTACTTGTCCAAATAAGACAAATATCACATAGACCTTTTGTATTTCCAGATAGGAAAATGAGCTCTTCCCCGCTATGGTGCAGTGTTCGTTGTGCTTGGCTCTCTAATGTTTCTATTCTTCAAGGAGCAGTGATTCAGCAGTAAACTTGGAACACACTAGGTGAGGTTATGAATTGCTATGTAAAATGCTGTTATGAGCTACCTCATACATGGCTTAATCATGGATTTCCTCTGTGTTTATATACAGAAATGAACAATGGCGTAAGCAACTTCTTATTTTTACTAGCCACTGAACTAGCCTGTCTGTGTCGAGGCTTCCTTCTCTTGGTGGGATATGTTATTTATTTGGCAGGGGGAGGGAGGTGGGAGGGCTGATGTTCTAAATGGGGGGTGCAGTGCGTGGAGGGGGAGCAGCACCCTGGCAGGGGTCTGATGCCAGGGAAGGTTTGCAGGCTGTCTAATCACAGTGCTGCTGCTCTTTGGGACTGGAGAGTGCAGACTTCTGGTGTGTTCTCGATAGCTCTGTTAGGCAGATTGTGCATGTCCTTTGGGCTGCACAAGAGTCATGACTACCAGGCATCAAAAAGGATCTTTCTCCAACCTGTTAGGTTGCAGTAATAAAGCAGAAAGCGCATCAAAAAAGTGCTAAAGTGCTTGCCCTGAAGCATGCTGAAGCCCCAGCCCTTCCAAATGGTGGAGAGGTGCAATACAGCCTGACTTCAGCCATGTTAGAGCACCCTTGAATCAGAAGCCCTGCACATACGCAAGCAGCAGCTCTCCTTCCAAACTACTTACGTGTCCAATAAAGCTTTATAGTCTTGCACTCCTGAAATGAGATTGGCAGCAAACCTGTAAGTAGCAGATAGAAGTGACATCAGTCTTTTGTCATTTGGCAACATTGGGCTGTTTCTGGGAGACAGAAGAGAGCCTGGATGATTGATGACAAAGCACAAGGAGAGAAAGTCTTCTAGTTCGGCAAGAAGAGCCCCTCGCCCCCACCCAAAGCCCTTAATTAATTCACGTCAAGAGAAATATGAAATCCTAGAGATAGTCCCTTCAAATGGTTAAACAGACTACCACAGAAGGAAGCCTGAAAGCATTTATTTAGAGAATGGGAGCAGAGACTGAATATTTAATAGAATCCTTAAAATGGGTTTCAATATCAATACTCATAAGCTGTCCAATTTATTAGAGTACTTCCTGTCCTAGGCAGATATTCTTTCTGCAGAGCTGTGGACAGGTGTATTATTTCCTGACACTGCCCATTTGCACTGTGTCTGAATGGGAAGCTCTGAGAAAAATATTTCCTTGTTAAAGCACGTGCGTTAGAAAATGCAAAGTGGAGGTTTTTTGAAAGCAGTGTGCACAATAAATTTAGTCAGTAATGAATGGAAGCATTTATAGTTATATTTAAAGTAAAGTAAAAAGATACATTGGCTGTCTATGCAAAATGTTAACACATATTGGCTTCAATGTTATGGCTGTTTTATAATAGCATAAATTCAGATGCTGTTAATTCTTTCAGTAATGAGCAGCTAGAGAGTGCTAAAAGCAAAAAGGAAAAATGCACTATATGAAGGTAGATTTGGTCTGGTTTACTATTTTTAAAGGAGAAAATGTTTTGGCAAAGGCTGAAGAATGGAATTCTGTTTTAAGGGTGTCTGGAGATATAAATTCTGTGCTTGGCTACTTGCTTACCGTTTCATTTTTAAAATTATTATAATTGCCCACAACAGCTTGAAGGAGAAAGGTCAGTTCAGGGCTGGGAAGGCTAGGCCTGAAGGAAGCAGTGTTCTTGGGGAGGAATGATTTCTAAATTCTTATTCTCAGGTCCCCTGTGTTTCTGGTGCCCTTTTGGGCACCTGAGCAGGACAATTTAATGCCAGCACGGCATTTTCAGTGTGCAGTGTTGCTACGAGTCATAGTGTTAGCATGCTAAAGATCATTTTTCTTTAAACAATGTGTTAGAAATTAGTATTTCTTTTTTCCATTGCAAAATTATTTACTTGAATTATAGAATGAAAAGCTTTCAAATAGTCCTTTTAAAAAATATAAAATCCCATGATATTTTTTAATGCAAGAAATGTAACAGTAATGACGCTTTCATTTTCGAATATCAGTATGAGTAACCCCAGAAACACTGCCCTCAGTTAGCAGGCCTAGTAGGAAATCATTTAATGGTTACAGCTGTTATTTTTTAATGAAAGTTGATTGTCTTTTTGCAAAAGCAGTACGTTTAAAATATCCTTTTATTTAGCAAAAGCTGCAAAGTCGTACATTACCTCAGCTGGTCATTTACATCCTTGAAATACTGGCGAGCAAAGATAATTGCTGGGCTGGAATTGACTGGAAGAGCTAGCCGGTTGTTGAGGTACATGTCATCCAGCCAGTAGTTATACACCTAGGGGAAGGGGACATGAAATCTTAAAGCTATGAACAGCATGCGGAAAGGCAGTCTGGGGGTGAGGGGAGAGTGCTTGGTGCTCCTGGAGTCAGGCATGGGCTCTGATTAATGGAGCTGCTGAGCATTTTCAGCCTTGGCTCTGTGACCTCAGCTCAGCTGAAATCAGCCGCAATTCCATAATCCTATTTCAATCAATGGTAATTTACAGTGTATTCCATTAAAAAGTAAACAAGCTCCATATTGTGGTGGTTCGGATATTCTGTTGTGTGCTTCTCTGTACAGCAAAAAATGTTTGAGTACAACATGCTAACTGCTGACTCTTTGAATAGTGGTTGGGATATATTTGAAAGATGGAGAGAATTTTACTAGCCATGGTTTTCCTCAGGAGGCTTCAAATACTTGTCAATGATGCCAAGATGCTCTGTTGTTAGCCATCAGATACTGTTCTGTAGCAAGACAGAATGAGAAAAGAATTTCCCGAGCCTAATGGTTCCTTCCTGGAGATACTGGCATGTGGATAAGGCCCCTGGAGAATTCTTTCTGTGTCCACTGACACAAATGCAGATTACTGATGCTTGACCCAGGCAGATACACATACATTTCTAACCATTTTTATTGAAAACACAGATGTATGGTAACCATATTCCTTTATGTCTGAGCACAGTTTGAAGAATCATTATTTGGAAAAATGGAGGCTTTCATTAAAAAATGGTCTTCCTGAGTTTAGCAGGCATGCTTTGCATATAGTAACTATAAATAACAATGAAATTATGCAAAAATAATTATGAATGCATGCATCAGTTGAAAAAGTTTTCCTCTGAGATACTTCAGTGCTGTTAGAACAGATGCTTCCCCCACAGTCTCTGGAGTCTTCAGGAGAACAGACTAGAGTTGTACTCCTGGCAAGTTAAATTCCAAATAAAAACATTTCTAGTTTATCTTAAGAATTGGGTATTTGATTTTAATAACCAGCATTTAAAGCCGAGACACTTCGGAACACACTTATACATCCTTCCTCTGTAATTTGCATGCTATAAGTGGTTAAATGAACAGCTGTCTCCTGGAACACTATTTGTTATCAGGAACACCATTTAAGCAATGGTTAATTGCTTAAAGCCACCAAAAACATGAAGTTCTATGATCAGAGTAACAAAACCAGATTGGGCGGCATTAAGTGGACCCCTCAGACTGTGGCAACAAGTAGTTCAGAAATTAAGCACTCCTTTTCAAATAAAAGCACTGCCTGTACTGTAGCTTTTTTTCCTGACTATCATGGCAATGTGATGGAGTTTTCTTGAGGGTCACACAACCTAAAAGTTAAGGGAGAACAACAGATCGCTGATATCAGTAGCAAGCCTGTGGGATTTCACTGAATCCATGAAACCATTCAGTGTCTTTCTTCCTTGCTGTAACTGAAGGACTTAAGTAAAACCGGTGTTTCTAGTTTTTGGCTGCTGTATTCTAACATGGTTCATGCAGGCAGGGTGAATTGTGACTTTGTGGAATAATAAAACCTATTTTATATAGAGCTTATTTAATTTTCCTGTCTTGGGAAGCAGAAAGCTGGACTTCTGTAAAGGCTGAGGTCTCGGCATGGTCTATGTGGTGCATATATATGTATAGGTGTGTGTATATTGGACAAAGTAAATTCTTCAGGGGTACTACATTGGTATGTGTGACAATGAATGGCAAATAATAGTTTAATTTAAAAAGAGTAATTCCTGTCCTAAAATACTCTATTCCAGAATAATTTGACTGGATTAGAGCTTTGGCTAGATGGGTATGCAAGGCATTTTTAATAGCCCTATCAGAAAGCATTTTTCACTTAAATAAAAACACTAAATCCTGTTATTAAGGGAAGAAATTACATCCAAAAAGGATGTAATACAGTGCTTCCTACAGGTAGAGCTGACACCTGCATGCATGTGCCCGAGGTGCATAATTTACTTCAATTATGTTGATCTGAAAACATAATAATGACATGGATTTTACATAATTTGAAAATTCTAGCCTAAAATGGCCGAAATACCATTTGATAGAATCTGACAACGCCCCCATTTGCATTGACCCACTGAAAGAAAGCAGTGATCACATATAAAACATCACAAAGAATTTGTAAAGGAACATCATCCAATACAGCAATTATTTTCCACATCTGCATTTACTTACCCAGTTAGTTGTCTTTTCCCTTCTTTCCTTGAGAATTTGCTGCAAAGATTCCCCCAGGCCTCCTGCAATTCCAAACTGCTCCACAAGGACCTTGGTCTTTCTAAATTGCTCCTCTGTCACCAAGTGTTTCATGCACTGTAGGTACATGCGTAAGGTCTGCTGCAGTGGTGGGACTGGAAGTTTTGGCAGTGCCTGATCATAAAACAACCAACCAAATAAACCAAACACACACAAAACCAAACAGAGAAAAGCAAGTAATTCTACTTATTCCCAAATGGTCCTCTTTTTCCCTTCTGTTGGTGATTAATATATTATATCCCTTTTAAAATGTATTTATTCTGTTTTAGCAGTTGAGATGCCCAATTACTGCAAATGTAATCGTGTGACTTCAGTGGAGTTTCATTAGGATTTAAAGCACCTGGATTTTAGGACATAGTATGCAGTTGTATGCAATACTGAAGGAGTGGTACCTCTCCAGTAGTTCTATTTGTAGTCCTTTGGCTAATGAGGATTTCAAATGGATAGGCCAGGAAACTAGTGGGAAACAGGAGAATATTCCTTAGTAAAAGTCTAGATATCCTAGGGCAAACAGCTATGAGGCAAGCATATAGTCCAAGCTAGACTCTAGGAAATCTTCAGATACAGTACAGCATAATAAAACAATGCACTAAGAGAAGGTATTTCATTAGTAAAGAAGTGCATTTAGCTTGTGATCAGTAAAGCTGTGGGTTAGTACTTGTCTGATTGGTAATGTGACTGGTTATAAAATCACAGAAATAGAAAATGTACAGGTCTGCCTGTTTATTAGCACTGACTACATACAGTCCTCAATAAACCTGTGTTTTACCCTGCCAAACCTCTGCTGTCAGCCAGTCTAGAACCCTCCTAGTAGGCTTGATAAAACATTTCTGTTTATATTGACTTTATCCTGTTTGGAGCAGGAAACCAATAGTATCTGGGAAGAAAACAATCTCATGCTGTCCATGCCATTAAGCTTTCTTTGTTTTTTTTAATGTACAATTAATCAAGTGAAATGTGATTTGTCATTTAAAAGACAGAGGAATTAGGAGGGCAGTAGGAAAATCAAGCAAGGAGGTAATCCATGAAAGACTGGGAAATTGCAACAGGCTTTGATGCTCCTCAAGGAGGTGGTCATGTCTCCCAGTTAAGAAACAGTCATGTAATTCAGCTGGCTTGTCTACTAGTGATAAGGGTAGACCATAAACTTTTGGAAGGTTTATTTTTCTAATTTGATTTTTGCCTGTCTCCTCAGGTAAAAATCAGATTTTTTTTTTTTTTTAATAGCTCTTGATGTAATAGACATTGATTATCACAGGAACATGGGGCCATAGCATGATTTTGGTTGAAAGAGAAGTTTAGCAGTCACCTGGTCCCACCTGCTGCTCAGAGCAAGGCTAGCTGCAAACTCCTTTGCTAGTGCATGCAGGGAGGGAAGAAGTGCTCTGAACAGAAGGCAGGGAGTGGGTGTCTTCTGAGCTCAAATACCATCTCTGCCTTTTGACATCCCCAGAAAAGTCAGTACTGTATTATGTTTCGCTATCTAGAAACCAAAGATTTCAGATGCTCATAAAAAGTGCCATAGAATTACTTGTTATTAATGGAAATGCAAATCCAGTTTAGCCTGTAATGCACCCCAGATCTCAGAAATAAAAGAATGCTAATTCTACAGTTTCAGGCTATGTTTAGTCAGGGCATATCTCTTCCGTCATTGATTTCTTGGACAGTGGAAATAGATGTGCCAAATAGTATTTATTTTTGATACCTGGCCTTGGTCCTATCTTTCTGGGTAGGGTTACTGTACAGTTCATGACTCTGCTTAGGAAAAAAGCTTTAAACCCACGGGGTTGACTGCTTATAGGCATACACACCAGGCATCTTTAAACCAGCTTGAAATGTCATCACATGTGATAGTTTGATAGTTCTATACTATTAAGGAATAATTACATGACATCTCTGACTGTGTAGTAATGCATCTGCTGTTTTGTAATAATATTTCATTTACTGGAATTCTTCACAGGATGTTGGGAGGAAAAGTGCATTTTGATATGGGAATAACTAATGTTAGATCAAAGTTCCTGAATACAAACTGCTGCAGGATAACTAGTGTTCCCTGAAATTAAGAAATCAGCTCTGTAACAGAGCTTGGATTGCAATTATGATATTAATTCACATTAATTTCCAGCATTAAAAGCTGTTAAATCATCTATCGTCAACATTTTAAAATCTTTTTTCTTTTTGTTTTCCCGGAAACAGTCACTTACTGTCTCATCTTTACTGCATGTATCTTTCTCTTTCTTCTGCATGTCTTTTTCTAGGACAGGCATTCCTGCATTTCTTTTGATATCTTTTGTTGAGGACAGAAATTGAAGCCACTTGGGTGCACTTATGGAGCCTCACGCCTCAGTTCTGGAAATAGAAAAGATTTAAAGTCCAGTCAGTGCCCATTATTTATAACCAAAATGTACATGGGGAGTATTCCCTGTACAAGCATACATAGAAGCTTCAGAATGCAAAACTGAAGAGAAATAGAAGTACAACATTCAAAAGTAGCTGAACCGAGCCCTGTGGAGATTGCTCTGACATTCTGTTTGTCTCATTTTGCTATAAATTTCTTTATCCAGAACTATCTGGTGCACATAAATGGCCCCTTCCCAGCATGGTTTATTTTGTCACTCTAATTTACTTTGCAATGCATTGTGCCATAATTGCATGCTTTGTATTACTGTTATATGCTAGCTGGAGGAAAGAGGTGACTTTTCTTTGCATGTACTTATGTCAACACAGGTAATAGTAAGGTTGCAGTTTTCTATATAAGAATCTTCTGTGTCCCCCCTTTATCATTTTACATGAAACCACCAGAGTCTAAATGTATTTGTCACTGTGATTCCATGGACACAGGCAGGTGCTGTAGGAAGCTGTGGACAGGAGCTTGATAGAGATGTGTTATTGCCCCTGCAGACTAGAAGCTCACAGGGTGCCTGTGCTTTGGGGCAGAGCTGTGGGCTGGGGGAACCTCTGAGCCTGTCTAGGCTGGCAGGCTGGCTGTGGGAGGAGTGGCATACACTGCACTTGAGCCATTTCGCACAGTAGCCTTTCCAAATAGCATATACCTATCCAGGGGGATGGCTTAACCTGCCAAAAGTCACAGAAGTCATCTGTGACAGAGCAAATACTTCCACTAGTGTCTCTCTGGCATTGTGCTTATCCCAGCTTTCACTTCTAAAGATGCCTCTTACTCCTTTTCTGTACAAGAATTAGCTATATGACACATATTTCCTCTGATATAATACTGCCCACACCAAGCAGTTGTCCTTCAATTACAGTGGTACAACTAAAGCAGAGTAAGTTCTGTGTGTTCAGTCAGGTCTTGATGGATCGCAGGGTTGGTTGGTTTGTTTGTTTCGCTAATTACTTTGTGTGTATGCAAATATAAAAGACAACATGTATTCCCTAAGTAGAAAAGAAGGTCATATTTCTTTTCTGAAACCCTTGGCACTATACATTCAGGACACTTGAATTATTTCTAGAACAGCTTTTAAGAACAATTTGGATAAAAACCTACAGTGTATGAAGTTGTGATGAAGAGGTTTGTTTAGTGATGGGCAGGGCTGGCTGTGCATTATTCCTCTCCTGAGGAATTGGCTTGGCCTATTCCAACCTTGTGGCTTCAGCATGGCTCTGCCAATGTGTATGTGGTCACTGACACCTTGTGTTGATCTTGTCCTCTCCCTGTCCTGGCACTAGCTGCCAGTGGGGCCATGTGCCTTGAAGTAGGTTGTATAAGGCTGAGAGATGTCCCTGGGGCTCTGCAATGAGCCACACAGCAAACTCATGTTGATCTGTCATCTGCTCATTAATTCAGCCCAGGTGAGAGACTATTTCCCTCACAGAAAGGTCACATTAACCCGCTGCGCTGCTCCGCTCCCTCTCGTGTGCTGCACAAGTCTCATCACTTAGCCGTGCACTCTATTCCTAGCAACACAGGTTCAAAGCACTTCAAATCATGGACATGTCCTGTAACTCTTGGAAGACCGGGGCTTGCCCAGTTGTTTATGGGCTGGACTCAGCTTCCTACCTGTGTTCAAATACAGAGTAGCGATTTTGTCTTCAGAGCCCCTAAAACTGTATTCCCCTAGACAAAAAATCCTGTTGGTATTGTTCTCACCGGGACTTCCATTGTTTCTTTCCTTGTTTTTGGTCAAACTGCAGTATGGAGTCACACCAAGCCCCTACTGGCTCCGTGTCTGTGGGAAATGCTACTAATAAGAGACTTGCATATCCGTAAAATCCATGTGATAAAGAGTTTGGGGGTGGTAGCCTGAACTGTACTTTTCTCTGTCATGGGGATGAACTGAGGCTTTGTATCTGGTTCAAGTGCTGCCAGCTTAAGCATCACGCCCAATCCTATATTCGCTTATTAAAAGACAAGGAAACTGACACAAGAGAAAATCTTGCAGAAATTCAAGATGACTTCAAAGTTGCTTGCTGAAGTGTCTGTGAGGTGCGTTGTCAAATTTATTAGGCAAAAAAATAATCCTAGCTGGTTTTATGTATGGCTGGTTTAGCCGGAGGGCTGGGGTGAGCAGCTTAGCACAGTGGCTGCGAGCCACAGCAGGCTGGGGAGCCGGGTGCTCTTCCCCACAGCTCAAAGCAGCAGCTCAAATCCACAACAAAAGGCACTGATCTCTCCGTTAGCAAAGAAGGGCTGAAATAAGCCCATGTGCTTATGCTCGAGCGCTCCACGCATTGTGTTCTCGGGAGGCAGCTTGGAGCATATAACGGTGTTGGGGCATTACACTCAGCATCCGTCTATTCATCCTCACTCTCAGTGTTATCAGGAAGATAAGCTTAAAGTTCTAGGGAACCTATGCTTAAAATTAAGCGGCACGTAGGCGCTATCAGGTGCGCGCTGCTGCGGCCGTTGAACGTGATGAGAGGAGCCAGGAGCCGCCCTGCCGCCTGCCCGGAGCTCCCCGAGGGCCGCGGCAGCAGCGGGGCCC